>CM037795.1:45121979-45171979 GCA_021229015.1 Solen grandis | reverse complement strand
CAACGTGGAAATTTTTACTAATCTCTAAATATCTCTTTTTTTTTAATTTTTAGATCTGAATTTAAAAAAAAATAATCAAATAATAACTGATGTCATTCTTTTAAACGAAGAGGGGGCTTTCTGCAACTCGTTTTTATATTAATATAAAAGATGACTAATAAAAATCCCCCAAATTGCAACTTTCTATTCCTTTTTCTATATAAAATAAAAAATAAACACTTTCTGGAATTTTAATAAAAGTCCCCCATATCTTGCACATGTGTTTACATACCATTTATACATTCAAAAGACATGAAAAAAAAAATGAAACTGTTCAAATGTAAGTTTCAAAACTTTCATCACACAAGAATTTCTCCTCCAGTCGTTGAAACCCTTTGTTTAATTTTAGCCTCATTAGGAAGAAGTTTTTGAATTTTTGATAGTGCTATATCCTTTCGACACCTGTACGTATTTAACGTATTTAGCGTTTTTGGGGGGTTTTTGGGCTTCCGTAGTTTCCCATAAATTCCGGGAAATTTTTGAACTATGGTGATATTTGAAAGGAACATCCCACCTACAAACTGATGCAATAGAAATCTTTAGCAAACAATGCAGTTTTTAGATGTCAAAAATGGGGGCTGCGGGTAAATTTTTTTCAAGGTTGCAAATGGCTACTACATATGTTCAAATAGGGTTTTTTGTCTTGTCCCGTTGAAAATTGTATTAACTTCAATGCTTTTTGGAAACATCAACATTCGACAAAAAACAACAAAAAAAAAAAAAAAAATAAAATTTGCAATTTGTTTTTTTTTTTTTTTTTTTTTTTTTTTTTTTTTAAGTCTTG
This sequence comes from Solen grandis, assembly GCA_021229015.1. Lineage (NCBI taxonomy): Eukaryota > Metazoa > Mollusca > Bivalvia > Adapedonta > Solenidae > Solen > Solen grandis. The sequence continues at coordinate 45,171,156 of CM037795.1, read as the reverse complement.
GAAAGTTTTTAAGTTTGGGTGACCCCTGCGCGTGCCTTTTTTCCTATTTTTATGATGCATGATTTAAAAAACTTATTTTCCATGTAACTTTCTTATTAAAGCCCAATTTCAATAAACTTGGTCCCGTTAAAAAGCTCTTAAACATGTAATTTTATACGATAATGTAAAACTTATCTTCAGTCTTTCTGGATATTGACTGTTAAACCTCAAGAAAACACAAATTATCAGCAAAATTAGTTTCTTTTTCTTTATTTTTTTTTGCTTAAACTTTGTATTGCGTAAACCAAATTTTTAAAAACTAAAATTTTGGGAAAAGTCAATTATTAGCTATAATTCTTATTCTAATTAATTTACAAAAAACGTATTTATTGAGATATGGCTACATATATGCAGTGGGTGAATCAAAAAAAAATTTTTTTTCACGGCCCAATAACCCATAAAAATTTCATCATCCTAGGACATTGCAACATATTAAAAAGGTTTTGTTAGGAAAAAGAAAAGAATAATAAAAAAAAAAAAGACGTCCTGACGTCATTGCGTTTATTTTTAATAATTTTAAAACCCCAGGGCCCCACTAATGACAAAATTTTAACTTTCTACTCAAAAAAGGACAGTTTTTTTAAAATTTTAAAAATTTAGTCCTTGGTTCGAATATTGGATCCGCCATAGAGCTTGGACTTTTGAATTTTTGAAGAAAAAGGGCACCGGGATACACAATAGAATTATATACCTTTTTGTGAAATTTTTAGAAAATCGGCCCATTAATAATGGTCTGGACCCTGTTAAAACTTTCGTACAATTTCAAATGTGATGTCATATGACGTCATAGGGTTCTGAAAATATTTAAATCGAAATTTCAGCGTCTGGATCATTTGTCTTAAATTTTTATTGCAATTCGCAATTTCAACATATAGAAATACCATTTTAAAATTAGAAATACATTTTATAAAAAGTCACGTGAGGTCATATGACGTTTTTTTCACAAATCTTTTAAAACCCAGGGCCTATATCTGACCAATTCACTTTTCTATCTCAAAAAGGACCGATTTTTTTAAGCATTTAAAAATTTACGACCTTTTTCGAATCTTGAATTCGCTATAGAACCTGGACTTTCGAATCTTGAAAAAGGACCCGTAGCACAACAAAACTTAATATACACTCTGTGAAAATTTGATGAAAATCGGTTTATAAACAATGGGGTAACCGCTACAAACTTTTTTTGCTTTTTTCAAGTGGAGTCAATGACGTATAGGCATATGAAATTTATAGAAATAAAATTTCCGTTTTTAAACAGTGTCATTAAAATTTTCATTGTCCTTCGACAATTTCAACTATAAAAATTTTGTTAATAAAAAAACATTTTCATATAAAGACGTCACGTGACGTCATATGACATTTATTTTCCAAAAAGTTTAAAACTTTTAGAGACCTATTTAATGACTAAATATCACTTTTTATCTTAAAAAGGACAATTTTTTTAACACTTAAAAATTCGCCTTGGTTTTGATTCTTGGTTCGCTATTGAACCAGGACTTTTCGAATTTTGAAAAAAAAAGGACACAGGGTGCACAACTAGAGCCCAAAATACCATTCTGTGAAATTTTTTATGAAAAACGGGGCCCGAAAAAATGCTGTAGACTGCGAACAAACTTTTCACCCGAGTCAAATTGACGTAATTTACGTCATTGAAATGAAATTCATTGCATCCGAAAGCACATGGTTTTAATTATGCCAAAAAATTTTTTATTGTTCTGGTCAATACAAAACCTCGAAATTAACCAATTATAAAGGGAAAAAAAAAAAAGAATAATAAGAAGAATAACTAATGTCATTCGTGAAAACGAATAGGACTTTTTGCAATGTGTTAAGCAAAAAAACAGGAAAAGAATTTTATGTAAAATTTCACCTTGGTAGATTTTTATGTTCATGCTAAAAAAATTGACATTATATTCCCCAAATTTGTGCAAATGATAAGAATTAGTATTTTCGTGAGAACATGATGTTATATGACTCAGGAATACTGCAAACTTGATTTTTAGTTTTAAAATCCTATGTTTGAACTTTCTTCACCACAATACTTTGGTTTTTCGGAATTTAAAGGGTTGCTGACAAAATTTCACACCTTTGTTTCAAGGGGGTACATCGTGAAAAATTTGAAGAAAATGACCAAAAACGGCGGCTGTAAGCGCAACACCAGTTTCAAAATTTTTAGCTCTGACTCACAGGGGCCCTTAGGGTGCGAAGATGTTTTTTCAAAACTCAACTTTACTGTCAAACACTGAAATTTTCATTTTCTAACAACGACATCATGTCGAAATCATTTCCCTATATGAAAATTAAGAAGTACTTAGACGTCACATGACCATTTTGACGTCACGACTAAAATTTAAAAAAGAAATTATGCAGAACTCAAACTGTGAAATTTCAACTTTCTATCTCTCCCGAAGCTCTTTAATCCTAAAAGAAATTTTCGGTCCCCTGTTCGAATCTTTTTCAGCCACAGAACTTCGGGCTTTCGGAAAATTTTGGTTTCTGACAGGATAGACACCTTAGTTTCAAAAATGTAAAAAACGTGAAATTTTAAAAAATCCGACCAAAATGGCGGCTGTAGACGTGAACACCATTTTTCACATTTTTTGCTTAACGTCACATGGGCGTCATATGGTGCTGAAAAGTTTTTGCTCAAAAATGTAATACTTTCTGTTAAAACCTAAATTTTCCCTTTTTCGAACAACGGCTCATGTCGAAATCATTGTCCCAAAAAAAAAATTAAAAAGTATGCTTTTTGACGTCACGACTCAAAATATTTGTAGAAATTCTCAGAACGCAAAAATGGTAAGTTTCAATTTCTATTCATTCGAAACTCTTTAATCCTAAAATGAAATTTTTTTGGGGCCTATGTGAAACTTATTCAGCCACAGAACTTCGGTCTTTCGGGAAATTTTGGTTAGCTTAAAGGGTTCATATCTTAGTTTCAAGATATACCATCTGTGAAAAATTTTAAGAAAAATTCGCCATAAAAAGGGGGGTGTAGAGCGTAACACCATTTTTTCATATTTTTTTGCTCTACGTCACATGACGTCTAGGGTTTTCGATGATGTTTTTTTCAAAAACGCATCATTTCTTCATAAATCTGAAATTTTTATATTCTGAACAATGGGATCATGCAAAAAACATTTCCCCAAATTAAAATTTAAAAAGGAAAAGCTTAGGTTTACATACTCATATGACGTCAGACTCAAAATATATTAGAAATTTTGCGACTACAAGCTTTAAGTTTCAAATTTCATTTTATCCTGAAGTCTTTAAATCCAAAATGAAAAATTTTCGGTCCTATGTTCGAAACTTTTTTTAAGCCACAGAACTTCGGTCTTTCGGAATTTCGGTTACGAAGGATATACACTCTTAGTTTTTTAAATAACCATCTGTGAAAATTTTAAGAAATTCGACCATAAATGGGGGCGAGAGCGTGAACACCAATTTTCACTTTTTAAGCTCTGACGTCACATGAGTCATGGTGCTGAAGATTTTTTTTTCAAAAAGGGATCCTTTCGCATAACTCTGAAATTTTCTTATTCTGAAAACTGGCATCTGTCGAAATCATTTCCTTTAAAAGAAAATCAATGTATGCTTTTGACGTCACTGACGCATATGACGTCACGATCAAAAAAATTAAAAAATTTGAAGAACTGCAAACGTTAAGTTTCAACTTTTTTTTCATCCTGAAGCTCTTTAATGCTAAAATGAAATTTTTTGGGCCCCATGTTCGAATCTTATTTTAGCCACAGAACTTCGGGCTTTTGGAAATTTTGGTTAGGGACAGGATATTCACCTTATTTCAAATGTACCATTTGTTAAAATTTTTAAAAAAATCCCCCATAATACGGCTGTAGAGCGCGAACACCATTTTCCTTTTTTAGCGTGGTTATTGGGGGTCATAGCGTGCGACAATCATAAATCAAAAAATTTTCCCCATTTGGGTAATAACCCCTAAAAATTTCATCGTCTAGGGGCTTTTAACATATTAAAATAAGCGTTTTTTTGGAAAAAGAAAAAAAAAAATAATAAAAAATACTCAGTGACGTCAAATTGACGTTTATTTTTCCCTAATTTTAAGACCCCAGAGACCTACTAACTGACAAAAATTTTAACCCTTTTTATTTAAATAGGACAGTTTTTTTTAAACATTTAAAATTGACGTCCTTGGGTTTGAATCTTGGTCCGCCATAGATGTTGGAAATTTTTTGAAATTTTTAAAAACCGGACACCGTAACACAATAAGAACGTAATTTACACATTCTGTGAAAATTTTTGAAAAATCGGCCCCTTAAAAATGGCTCTGGACCGTGTACAAACTTTCGTATCAATTTCAAATGTGACCCTCTAGACTCATAGGCTTCTGAAAATTATTTAAAACGAAATTTCATGTTGAATCATTTGTCATTAAAATTTTTTTGCCCTTCGACAAAAAAATTATGAAATACCTGTTAAAATTTAAAAAAAAAATTTTCATATAATGCTCAGTGATCATATGACATTTATTTTTCCCAAAATGTTTAAGACTCTTAGGGGCCATATATACCCAAAAATTTACTTTCTATCTCAAAAAGACCCATTTTATAACATTTTAAAAATTTTTGACCTTGGTTTTTGAATCTTGGAATCGCTATAGAAACCCGGGCTTTTCGCATTTGAAAAAAGGGCAACGAGACACAACAGAATTAAAATACCAACGTGAAAATTGATGAAAATTTTGGGCCCCTTAATAATGGCTCGGACCGGTACAAATTTCGTAGCAATTTTTAAAAGGACGTAAAATGCGATTGGCTTCTGAAATCTTTGAATCGAAAATTTCGCACTGAAGAGCGGATTAATTTTTCATTGCCCTTCATAAAATTTAAAAAATATAGAAAAATCTTGAGAATTAGAAATTCATTCATATAATGACTCACGTGCTTAATGACATTTATTTTCACAAAATGTTTAAAAACTCCCGAGACCTAATCTGCCCCCAAAACATCTTTCTATCTAAATGGACGTTTTATAAGAATTTGAAAATTTACGACCTTGTTTGAACTTGGAATCGCTTTAAAAAACCTTTGGATTTTCGAATTTTTTAAAAAAAGGACACCGGGGGCACAATAGAAATTAAAAACACATTCCCGTGAAAATTTATGAAAATCGGGTTTATAAACAATGGGTGTAACCGGCGTAAAACTTTTGTTGTATTTCCAGTGTACGTCTATGACGTCTAGGAATGAAAATCATAGAAATCAAAATTTCAGCGTTTGAAACAGTTCTTTAAAATTTTTATTGCCTTTTGACAATTCAAATATAGAAAATTCTTGTTAAATTAGAAATACATTACATATAATGACGTCACGTGACGTCATATGAAAAATATTTTCACAAATTTTTTAAAAATTCTGAGACCCATATAGACTAAATATCAACTTTCTTTCTTAAAAGGACAGATTTTTAAGCATTTAAAAATTTAACCTTTTTTCGAATTTTTGGGTTTGCTAAGAACCATGGATTTTCGAAATTTTTAAAAAAGGAACCGGGGTGACAACTGAACTTTTAAAAAACACAAACTTGAAAAATTTGATGAAAAACGTTCACAAACAATGGCTTAGACCGCTTTCAAAATTTTGTGCAATTTTAAATTTACGTCATATGACGCATGGCATTGAAAACATAGAAATCAAAATTTCCTGACGTGGCAAAAGTATAAAAAAAATTTTCGTCCTAGGGGTATTGCAACATAGAAAAATAAGGTTTGTTAGGAAGGAAAAAAAAAAATAATAATAATAAGAAGAAGAAAAATAAAAGTACAAACCCAAAAGGTTTTCTGCTTTTGGCAAAAGTCCCCAAAAAAAAACAGTTTCAAACCCAATAGGACTTTCTGCCGAAAGGGCAGAAAGTCCTAATAATGCAAACTTTTTCAGGCTTACCCACCACTTTATTTTTTTCTTTCGATCATAAATATTGTAAGTTTTTTAAACCAATTTTTTTTGTCCCCTCATAGCAGGGCAGACACATAGGGGTCCTTTGTCCGTCAAGTCGTCGGCGTCGTCGCGTGGTGTCGTCGGGGCGTCGCGTCACACTTTCTTGCAGGGGCATAATGAAAAGTATTTGAGGTATCACCTTGAAACAAAACATGGGTAGATCACATTGAGGTGGAGTGCAGTGCACAAGAATTTAAACTTGACTTCGATTTCTGAGTTTATTACCCTTGGGTTGTTTGAGATTTATTTTTTTCCGGGCCATAACTCAAAAAGTATTTGAGGGATCACCTGAAAATTAAAAAATGAATCACATTGAGGCAGAGTGCGTGCCAAAAGATAACCATGACTTTCATATTTTCTGAGTTATTGCCCTTTGTTATTTTCAGTCTTAATTTTTGTCCAGGGGATAAATCAAAAAATATTTGAGGTGCTGATTAAAACTTTTTAGATAGATAGTTTCCCTTGAAGAGGGGTGCAGCACATAAATGATAACTGATTAAAACCCCCTTTCTTTTCTCCTGATTTTTTTGTACTTTTGTTGATTTTCCATCCCTTTTTTTTTGTCAGGGCAAACATAAAAAGTTTTTGAGATATTGTTGAAACTTCATAGATGAAAGTCTATGGATTTGTAGTGCAGTGCATAAAAATGAAAACTCTGTTTTTTTTTTCGAGTTATTTCCCTTTGTTTTATTTTCGACTTAATTTTGTTGGGCATAACTCAAACATATTTTAGGTGTTGACTTGAAACTTCTAGATCCAATGGCTGAGTGCGTGCACATGAATTAACCTGTTTCTCTTTTTCCTTGAGTTTTTTGCCCTTGTTAATCAGACTTTTTTTTGTCGGAATAACACAAAAGTATTTGAGGTATTTTTTAAAAAACCCACAGGTGGAAAGTCTCATGGAGTCATTGTGCAAAAATGATAACTTTGTATTTTTTTGGGGTTTTTTTCCCTTTGTTTATTTTTTTTTGGGTTTTAAATTTTTGTGTGGTGCAAAATTGTAAAGTATTTGAATGTTTCCTTAAACATTTATAGTAATAATCCATTTGGCGGTGCAGTACCAAGAATGATAAATCAATAAGAAAATGATGCTACAAACTTGCAACATATATAAAATTAACGTCATAATGTTAAAAGACGTAAAAATTTTTTACGTTTTTTGTTTTGAATTCAAAGTATTTTGACATCCCCGATGAAGACTGTTAGTCGAAAATGCCGGGAAAAATTTTTACAATTGCAAATGTTTTTTAAAATTTAATTCCTCCCCCCCCCCCCCCCCCCCCCCCCCCCCAAAAAAAAAAAAAATTTATATTTATTATAATATCAGGATCAGATTGCCAACATTTTTTTTTAAAACAAATTCCAAAACTTGAATTTTCATAGGGCCCTTTTGTCCTAAAAAACCCAAAAAAAAAACCTAGGCCCCTAAATTAAAAAACACGAAAAATCAATGAAGGCTTCAAGCATTTATGAAACAATTTTTAAGAAATTTCAAATCTAGCAAAAATCTTCCCGTTAACAAGAGATTTCCACCCTGAAAAAACCCTCCATAAGGAAATCCATTGTTTATAAAACATATCATAATATGCAGAATGAATTTTTAAATTTCAAAACATATCTTGATGTTCTGGGGGGAGTCTGTTCCCGGGAAGGGTGAGTGTCTCACCTGCTGGTCAAAATGACCCAAGTTAAATTTTGTTTTTGATTGTATTTTGTTTTTTAAAGTCAATTTTTATGTTTTAATTAATTTTCATTATTAATGTATTTATTTTTTAAAAAAAAATTGTCAAAAAATTTATCAAAATGGTTTTTGAATCAATTTTTAAAAGGGGTTTATAATTTTTTGAAGAAAAGAAGCTGAAACACACAATTGAGGATCAAAGGAACCCGGGAATCAGTATTAAATTGAATAAAATTTACATTTAGTTTTTCATAATCAAAAATATTTTTTTTAAAAAATAAAAGTATCAATTATATTTTTTTTAGAAATTAAAATTAATATTTTAAAAATATTAGGGCCTGATTAAATAAGCAAAAATCAACAAAGGACTTTAAAAAAAAGAAAGTTGTCATGTAAAAATAAAACAGATTTTTCAAACAAAAAAATAAATTAAACCTGACAAAATATTGTATGAAATTGCAAAAGTGAAATTAAAAAAAAAAAAATAAAAAATAAGAAAAAATACTTGGGGCGTTTTTACCTAAAAAAAATGGGTATGTTTTGTTTTGGGGACGTTTTGACTCGCCCCTTTTTAAAAACTCAACATTTGAACTTCGACAGTCATTCTGTCGGGAAAATTTCGATGGATTTTTGGGTTATCGGGTGACTCATCCTCCGATTCATAAAAACCGTTTTGGGAACTTTTTTAGGGCGAGAAACACCATTTGCAAAAAAAAGGTCTTTGAAATTTTTTCATGTTTAATTTTTTGGACCCATTTTGATTCGTCGGTTCCCCGCATTCATACTGCTAGTTACTTGCATTGTACAGTTTGGAAACCAAACAAAAACGACTGAAAGTGCTTTTTAAACAAACCCTGCAAATGCCGTCAAGTTGTATTTATTTTTTTTTAAAAATTTTTAAAAAATTTTTTTTTTTTTTTTTTTTTTGGGGTTTTTTTTTTTTTTTTTTTTTTTTTTTTTTTTTTTTTTTTTTTTTTTTTTTTTTTTTTTTTTTTTTTGTTTTTTTTTTTTTTTTTTTTTTTTTTTTTTTTTTTTTTTTTTTTTTTTTTTTTAATTTTTTTTTTTTTTTAAAATTTTTTTTTTTTTTTTTTTTTTTTTTTTTTTTTTTTTTTTTTTTTTTTTTTTTTTTTTTTTTTTTTTTTTTTTTTTTTTTTTTTTTTTTTTTTTTTTTTTTTTTTTTTTTTTTTTTTTTTTTTTTTTTTTTTTTTTTTTTTTTTTTTTTTTTTTTTTTTTTTTTTTTTTTTTTTTTTTTTTTTTTTTTTTTTTTTTTTTTTTTTTTTTTTTTTTTTTTAAAAAAAAAAACCAAAAATTTCTTTTTATAAAAAAATTTTGCCCAGGGGCTATCTCCTTGGAAAACACTTGCCTAGGGTTTTAAAAACCCAGCCCCGGGCAACGGGGGGCCCCACTAAAAACCCCTAAAGAGCAAAAAAAAATTTCTTAAGAGTCAAATAAATTTGCGTTTCGCTTAGATCGTAATATGTCAAAAATTTTTTACATGTACAATATACATGTTTAGATTAACAAATTTGTATGTAATGTATACTTGTTTATTGTATGTACATATTATTTGCAATAAGTGTTCTGATTAAAAGAAATCCTGTTTTAAAACAAAACAAAATGAAAATTAAATTTATTTCTATAATATTGCATACAAAACACAAGAATGTAATAAATATCTGGACAACAGCGTATGCTGATGATTTGTCCTCTAGGAAGGTAGCCCCCTCTTTCCTGCTGAATGATGATGAGTTCATTCTGGGCCATCAATGACAGATTATTTGTCACAATGAAACACAAAGCATGTGACTGGAACTCCTGAAAATAGTAAACCAAAAAATGAATGAAAATAAGAATTCTAATCTGTTCCACTACTTACATTGGGAAGCTGCATTTTTATCATGGAATAGTCCAAGTCATCATAATAAACTGTTGTCAATTTCAAATCTAAACAGGATAATTTAATTTATAAATTCTAGAATATCTAGGTTTTATTTAAAAAAAAAAAATGTTGAAAAAATTATTCCCTTAATGTGGAAAGAAAATGACAGCTGCAATATTCTTATTGAGACTAGAGCTACCTTTTTTATTTAAAGTAGAAAACAAAAGATGATATTTGGTAATGGCAAATTTTCAAGAGTCAAAAACAAATTCTTAGAGTCAAAAAAAAAAATCTGACCAATATCATTCAAAACTACAATCAAATCATTATCAGTTATTCAATACAGAAAGATAGCTAAGGAAAAATAAAAGTTTTACTTACCTTCATCATTATGTTTTTTTTTTTTTTTTTGCGAGTTACTCGCAGGCTGATCTGGTTTTATGCTGTTCGCATAGGTCTTTTAATGGTTTCCTCTATGAGGGAAAGGGTTACCGTATACACCGGCAGATTAGGCACACTTTTTTTCCAGATAATTCAAGTTTATAGAGGGGATGCGCCTTATTTAATGATATACAGCTTTTCAGGTTTCTTTTTTCAATCACCGAGAAGTGAAAATTTACCGGTATAGATCTCAGAAAATGGATATACTGAAAGCCAATGAATACGATAATATGACACAAAGTCTATACAAAACCATGATAAACAATACCAGATTATTGCTTTTGTTCTTATAGTTATCCTACAGGTATATTTCATGAAAAAATGATCGTGAGAAACTGAAACAACTTGATGGAAGCCATTTTCAATATAAACAAATAAGTTTATTTTACGGGACCTCATGATGTATAGGAGAAACTTGACAGGTGGCAATTGTTACGTAATGTTTGTTAGTTGGGAGAATTTTGACAGGTGACAATGGTCCCCATTGTTAGAATGCGGGGACACGGTTGAGTAAATGTCATGTTATGAAAATGTGTCACCTTTATCCTACCCGTCGTTAATGTAACGGTCTAACGCTAATCTTATGCCATGTGTAAATAAAACGGTTCACCGTATGATTAGCCCGGTGACGTACAGATAGCTTTCAGTCTGTCAAAATGTACGACGGCGCAAATTGCAAAACAAGATTTCACCGAATACGATACGATATGTGATTTTTTTTTTCAAATAAGTTACCCTGAAAGTTAGGATGCGCCTTATACGTAGCTGCGCCTAATATGACCGAGTATACGGTATTTGACATTTTTCGTATTGGCTGCACATTGCGGTAAAACAAATTGTAAAAAGGTCTATTGTTGTTATACATGTGATCCCAGCATAATAAAAAAGATAAGCATTCATGCATTAACGTGCATATCTAGCATTTTTTAATTAAATTTCATTCATTATAATACGAAGATTTCGTAAACATTATAAAATGAAAAGTTAGAAGAAGAAATAAGCATTCTTAGCTTAGTGTTATGACACTGAACTTGGCAAGTACGTGGGGGAAAAAGCCTCGTTCTGAAAACAAGTCGGTCGTGTTAGCTAGACCTAGCTGGACCCGACCATTTATCTACTAGTGAATGTCGTTCGGTTGGGCCTTAATGTCGAACCCTGCATAAATAGACAAAAGTTTATAATTTGTCAAATGATTTTCCTAGTTTCAATACTGTTTGGTTATCAAATTTTGTGTACACCAAATACATGTACCCACTGGAAAGAGACTTGCAAAAAAAAAAATGTTGGCATTTTAAGACTATTACTCAAACTATCAGCTATAAAAACATCATGGTAACAATGCAATTGCAAGTAGGCATAATTGGATAAGGCCAAAAAAACCCCCAAAAAAAACTTGTTTCCCCTACCAGCGCTGAAAAAAATAGGGTTGGTAGGTAGGGATTCAGGGCCTTTTTCCCAGTTTTTGGGAAGGTGCCCTAGCCCTTTTTGTGGGGGAAAAAAACGCAATTTTCTTTTTGTGGGAAAAAACCGCAATTTTTGGGATTTTAGGGTTACCTATATATATATATATATATATATATAGTTAGCAGATAGAAATGAAATAAGTAATAAGCCTTACTGCAGATGTTACAGAACATTGCTCTAGATAGTCTTCATGTGTAACTTAATTTTCCATGCTCCCTTAATATGGAGTTAACATCACCGACTTTGATTGAGGGGTTGGCATATTGACTGACTTTTTTTTAATTACTCTTAAATGAGATTGGGAAAGATGGCTTGATAAAAAAATGCAGTATCGTAGTTGATAATTTAGTTCGTATCACTCGCTTTTGTTTGCCAAAATGTTTGACTGAATTGTAAGTCAATTGTAAGTCAGAGCTGTAACAACTTACCAGCAATTAAAAAATAATGATGTCTGAGGGCATCCTTCATTTTCATTCACCCATACAATCAGTGTAATTTGCAGGGTCATTTGGATTTTCATGTGAGGATGCCTTTAAGCTGGCTTGCGGTAGTTGGTGGTTCTACCCGGTGCCTCCGTGCATTAGGGGTCTCCCTCCACCTGTAATTAGCTGGACGTCTCTATATGAATGAAATACTGTCAAAGCAACGGTAAAGTCAAATAGTCAGGGCTGTAAAAATCCACTTGTCCGCTCGTATTTACGAGTGAATTTCACGGTCGGACGAGCATAATTTCTCTGAACACTCGTCCAACCGGATGAGTAACTTTTCGCGACCAAGAAAGAAATGTTTCAGTAAAAAATGAATTCCATATTGTTGCAATTGTTAATCGAGATCATAAAACTCTTTACTTGATCAGGGGAGCTAATTTTGACATAATATCACCATAGCGATGCTCAATTTTTAGAAAGATCCGTAAGGTGCTAGCGCAGACTGGTTCACAATATTCTATGGTGTTTTTTTTAAATATGTTTTTAGCTCACCTGAGCACAAAGTGCTCAAGGTGAGCTTTTGTGATTGCCCTTCGTCCGGCGTCCGTCGTCGTCCGTCGTGCGTCGTCAGTCGTCCGTCGTCAACAATTTGCTTTAAACGACATCTCCTCTGAAACCGCAGGACAGAATTTAATGAAACTTGGCAGGAATGTTCCTAGGGTGAGGCTCTACAAAAGTTGCTAAAATAAAGTTGATCCATGAAGAACTCTGGTTGCCATGGCAACAAAAAGAAAAATAATTTGAAAACTTTAAAAATCATCTCCTTCAAAACTACTGGCCAGATTACAAAATAATTTGATACAGATGTTCCTTGGGTCAACCTCTACCAAAGTTGCTAAAATTATTCCGATCCGTAAAAAAACATGGTGTATATAGAGAAACCTTTAAACAACATCTCCTCTGAAACCACTGGACAGAATTTGATTAAACTTGGCAGGGATGATCCTTGGGTCAACCTTCACAAAAGTTGCTAAAATAAACTTGATCCATGTAGAACTCTGGTTGCCATGGCAACAAAAAGGGAAAAAAAATGAAAACTTTAAAAATCATCTTCTTCAAAACTGCTGGCCAGATTTTAAAATAAATTGGTACAGATATTCCTTGGGCCAACCTCTACGAAAGTTGCTAAAATTATTCTGATCCGTAAAAAATCATGGCCACCAGGGGCGGGGCTTATTTGCCTTATATGTATATAGAGAAACCTTTAAACAACATCTCCTCTGAAACCACTGGACAGAATTTGATTAAACTTGGCAGGGATAATCCTTGGGTCAATCTTCAGAAAAGCTGCTAAAATAAACTTGATCCATGTAGAACTCTGGTTGCCATGGCAACAAAAAGAAAAAAAAAATGAAAACTTTAAAAATCATCTTCTTCAAAACAACTGTCCAGATTTTAAAATAATTTGGTACAGATGTTCCTTGGGTCAACCTCTACCAAAGTTGCTAAAATTATTCCGATCCGTAAATAAACATGGCCGCCAGGGGCGGGGCTTATTTGCCTTATATGTATATTGAGAAACCTTTAAACAACATCTCCTCTGAAACCACTGGACAGATTTAGATTAAACTTGGCAGGGATGATCCTTGGGTCAACCTTCACAAAAGCTGCTAAAATAAACTTGATCCATGTAGAACTCTGGTAGCCATGGCAACAAAAAGAAAAAAAATATGAAAACTTTAAAAATCATCTTCTTCAAAACTACTGGCCAGATTTTAAAATAAATTGGTACAGATGTTCCTTGGGTCAACCTATTTATCTCTGGTGAGCGATTTAGGGCCATCATGGGCCTCTTGTTTGTTAGTTTGCGGCACAGTCCGGGACTGCAAATATGTTTTGTTTCCGACAGTCAAAATTGAATATGCTTCTGGGCGGCGGAGACGATGAAAATACAAAAAAAGTGAGAGTTAAGACGTAGGAAGCAACGAAGCGCCTACGATAAAATGAAACGTACAAGAAAAGCCCTGGATCATTGATTTTCTGGCTCTCTGTGATTAATGAAAAAAAGAAGAAAAATTGTTTTGCTGTGTTTCCACAAAATATCAAAAGCTTAATACAACTTAATGGGAAGCAAATAGGACGTGCTAACTTTGTTTTAGGACAAGTAAATTTTTCACCTACTCGTCCTACAGGACGACTGACTTTTACACCCCTGATAGTCATGTTAATACGATTAAATTGTGATTTTTTTCTGAGGAAGGGGAATTTTGGAGGATATTTTATGGGGAAAAAGGTGGTTATATGACTTGGGGAAGTAGCCGGTAACCGGCTACTGCGAAGAAGGGTAAAAACGCTCTGGGATTTTTCTATTTATTTTTTTTTTTTTTTAAGAAACATGATTTTCAGTCAATTTTTTAAAAGCTTTCCATGTGTATTAATTTATATGACTTCATTTCAGTAGATGTCCGACATTGAGTAGACTCACAATAGATAATGGACAATAGGCTGTCACAAAAGACAGCAATGTCAGAGCACTTTAAGGTCTGGCTTGCTGAACAAGTATTTTTAATGTAAAATAGTTTATATAAATTATAGGTATCTGATATTAAAAAGGGTGACATCCAATACATTTTATTTCAGAATTTATACACTTGTGTTTCCCCATATTCTGTTGACAGATTAATGTATTGTTGAAACTTCTAGTTGTTAACAATTTAAATTATAGACATTATGAAGCAAGAAAATAAAATTGAAATCAAATGGCTTTGTATAGAATTATGTATTTTTGCGATGTCAGATTGTTTTTGAAATAAAACTTTTCAGGGTTCAACACTTACTTTTCAGCCAGGAATCCTGTCGGGACATTTGCTTTTCAAATCAGAAGTCTCTGCTTAAATAAGATGTCCCTTAAATTGTTTTTAATTGAAGTTAAATTCAGTAAAAGATTGTTGGGATATTTAAAACAATATTAAAGTGCACTTCCAAGAAACTTTAATTATGTTTATATTAGATTAAATAGAAGTATGTAATACTTTTTGATCATTATGTCTTTTATGATATACAAATTTGAAAATAATATATATATTTTTTTTAATCTTATCATATTTTTATAGAATGGTAATGCAAGTTTGTCTCAGTGCATTACCCCACCCACTTCACTACGATCATATTATTGTAAGTACAACGTCAGTCTTAATTTCAAATAATGTTGTAAAATCTGTATTTCATTTCAACCATTCATGTTTTAAACATTACCAAAGCTTTTAGATCATTTTATTGCTGTAAACAATATTTATCAGTTATTGCTTTTTTCTACGATCATACCGGAAGTAAACTAAGTTATATTCAAATAGCTTTTCACTTGCTATTAAAACCACCAAAGGCATTTAAATTGAATATTATTTATAAATATTATGAAAGAATGATATTGTGTCAAGGTTGAATGCCAGATTTGAAGTATTACAGATATTTGTGCCGATTAGGCTATTCATTTCGTATTCATAAACAGACTTGCACTTTCACTTTGAAATTAACTTGAGCCATGAACATTATTTGTAGGTTTGTATTCACACATTTCCTCTTCAGTCATCAGCAATGACAATGGTGTTGGCTGTTTTTTTTTTGTTTTTTTTTACAATGATTTGTTTAGAGTAACGTTATTGATCCAGGTGGAATTCATGTTGAAGAAAAAATTACGGTTGGTGGCAAAAAGAAAAAAGAAAGTTTTTATTTCTCCTTTCAAGTATTGAAAGATTACGATGTTTACTGACAAATTATACATCACACAATAGTTGATTTCATTTAATAATTATGTTTTTTCTTGAAAAATCAAGGGTCCCGACAGAAGGAATCCCTTGCCAATTTTTGGTGTTATCTGGATCATGGGAATGCGTTAGTGTCAAACAATTACAGCTAAGATACGGAAAGGACCGAAATGAAATGGCGACTGTCGAAGAGATTTTAATCTTTTAAATCAAAACTTCACACCCCCCAAAAATAAGGGTCAGCGGCAAAAAAATAGGGTCGGTAGGGTAGCGGAAATTATTTTTTCAAGGAGAAGTGTTCGAGGATCTAGCACCTGAAATGCCTCGAGAACTGGATGACTTGTAAAGGCATCAGTTATTTCACTGATCAGACTATATAAATGGCACCCCAACAGTCTCAATGAACTCTGCAGGCTGACGAAATTGGTCATTCCTTAACCATCTTTGAAGATCAGTTCTGTCATCAATCTCACTGAACAAGTCATCCACTTTTGAGTGGTACAGATTACCTTGGATAGGATCTGATTGCAGGCCATGAGCAGTTGTTGTCAGTGAGTCAATACAGGTCTTGGCTTTGGTATCAACATCCATGAAGTTGACAGATGAATCCTGTAAACTGAGACTCCGGACATTTACAGGTTGTAGAACATCACACAATAGAAAGATCATTGATACATTGTCTTTTGTAGTGACATTTGATCTTAGACCAAAGACTTCAGGTTCCTTTTTGTCACTGTAAATCTGATCTAAAGCATCTAGAAGACGTTCATATCTGTCAATGAAACGCTTACATGCCTCACCATGAGACAGCCATCTTGTAGCAGCTGCTTTCACATGGGTTACTTCAGTTTCTCCATAAGCCTGTTGGACACTCTTGAATATTGCAAACCTGGTTGGTGAATATTTGAATAATTTCCAAACGATAAGAGAAGAGAGTCAATATCCTCAAGCAGTGGATATGTAGACATAGGATGTTTCAAGCACAGTGCTAGTCGGTGATTTTTGCAGTGGATGTTACTATTTAGACAGAAGGGTGATAGATTACGAAATCTCCTCTGCAACCCTGAAATAATAATAGAAAATTAATGCCAGCAATACGTACATATATACTAATTTTAAATTATGCAATGATTTAGTTCACATCATTTCAAATTACTTTTGTGCAAGAGACCTGTTAAATTTGCAATGTGGAACTTTAGTTTGAATACTAATGATATGTGAAAAAAATATTACATTTTGGTTTTATATTAAACAAGCAAATAATTCAATTATTATATATGAATTGATGAATATAAATAGGGAACTGTACTGTACAAACTTACTAAATTAAGTTATAAAGTTTTATTCAAACCTGAAACATTGCCATTCATAACATTGGCACCATCGAAACCAACGAACATGCATTTCTGTATATCTATCGCTTTTCTTCTGCTGAATTCTTGAATAGCATTCAGAAGTGTTTCAGCATTGGCTCTCTTCACATCAACCAATCCCATGAAATGACTTTCAATAGAGTTTGTATTTGCAAATTCTGAGTTGTTCCCGGTGTAACAGCCCAGATTTTCCCCCCAGTCAGTTTTTTCCCAGGGGAAGAAACTGACTAGTCAAGTTTTTCCCTGGGGAAAAAACTGACTAGTCAAGTTTTTCCATGGGGAAAAAACTGACTAGTCAGGTTTTTCCCCACCCATTCAGTTTTTCCCCCCCTCTATTTTTAGACGGCGATAGCCGTCTAATGCTGAAGAACGAAATCAGGCCTTGCTAATTTGCATATTTTCCACAACATTTTTAGCTCACCTGAGCCAGAGGCTCAAGGTGAGCTATTGTGACCGGTCTTCGTCCGTCGTCCGTCCGTCCGTCGTCCGTCCGTCGTCCGTCCGTCCGTCGTCCGTCCGTCGTCCGTCAACATTTTGCTTCAAACGACATCTCCTCCTTAACCGCTTGGTCAATTTTGATAAAACTTTACAGGGATGTTCCTTGGGTGGTCCCCTTTCAAAGTTGTTCAAAGAATTGAATTCCATTTGGAATTCTGGTTGCCATGGCAACGGAAAGAAAAAACTTAAAATGTCTTCTTCTCCAAAACAACCAACTGAATTTCAAAATGTTTTGGCACAGATGTTCCTTTGGTAAGTGTCTACCAAGATTGTTCAAATTATTTGGATCCGTAAAAAAACATGGCCGCCAGGGGCGTGGCTAGTTTTCCTTAGATGCCTATACTCAAATCTTAAAAAATCTTCTCCTCCAAAACTGCTGGCTGAATTTCAAAATGTTTTGGCACAGATGTTCCTTGATTAAATGTCTATCAAGACTGTTCAAATTATTCCGATCCGTAAAAAAACATGGCCGCCAGGGGCGGGGCTTATTTGCCTTATATGTATATAGAGAAACCTTTAAACAACATCTTCTCTGAAACCACTGGACAGAATTTGATTAAACTTGGCAGGGATGATCCTTGGGTCAACCTTCACAAAAGTTGCTAAAATAAACTTGATCCATGTAGAACTCTGGTTGCCATGGCAACAAAAAGAAAAAAAATGAAAACTTTAAAAATCATCTTCTTCAAAACTACTGGCCAGATTTTAAAATAAATTGGTACAGATGTTCCTTGGGTCAACCTCTACCAAAGTTGCTAAAATTATTCCGATCCATAAAAAAACATGGCCGCCAGGGGCGGGGCTTATTTGCTTTATTTGTATATAGGGAAAACTTTAAACAACATCTCCTCTGAAACCACTTGACAGAATTTGATTAAACTTGGCAGGGATGATCCTTGGGTCAACCTCCACAAAAGTTGTTAAAATAAACTTGATCCATGAAGAACTCTGGTTGCCATGGCAATAAAAAGAAGAAAAAAAAATGAAAACTTTAAAAATCATCTTCTTCAAAACTACTGGCCAGATTTTAAAATAAATTGGTACAGGTGTTCCTTGGGTCAACCTCTACCAAATTTGAAAAAAAATTTCCGATCCGTAAAAAACATGGCCGCCAGGGGCGGGGCTTATTTGCCTTGTATGTATATAGGGAAAACTTTAATCAACATTTCCTCTGAAACCACTGGAAAGAATTTGATTAAATTTGGCAGGAATGATCCTTGGGTCACCTTCACAAAAGTTCCTAAAATAAACTTGATCCATATAGAACTCTTGTTGCCATGGCAACAAAAAGAAAAAAAATGAAAACTTTAAAAATCATCTTCTTCAAAACTACTGGCCAGATTTTAAAATAAATTGGTACAGATGTTCCTTGGGTCAACCTATTTATCTCAGGTGAGCGATTTAGGGCCATCATGGGCCTCTTGTTAACTGTACCTCTCCGCGCTTAGTGCAGATCCATGCAATGCGATTCTGCACTAACGAATACGAATGGAATATGTTACATAGACGTTTAAATCATTACCGTAACCGCTTTTAGTATGTTATTGTTTGTTCTTTTGCCATTATTTGCACTGGAAGCATCAATTTTAAGCGTGAAAAAAATATCCGTGATATTTCTTAACCAGAACAGCAACCCATCTTACGAACATGAAGATCTACTCCTGTAAAAAGAAAAAGTAGTGCTCCGTATGTATGTAATTGACCTAAAGTAGTCCACACAATGTTTTGCATGATCCTCCCAGGGCATTTCTTAACTTTGAAATAGATAGGTAAACATTCTAGTATCTTAAATAATCAAATACCTGGTCAATTTCTACACATACAAAACAACAGATAGAATTCGCTAGCACTAGAGAAAGAGAATGATCTACTTAAGTATGCAGCTCTTTATGAATGAAAGGTTCATGATCTTTACTCCGGATTATTATGTTACAAACAGAACTTCTGTAGCAACAGCGGATGGAGTTTTTGTCGTCATGTGACTGCTTCAATAACTTCAGAAACACTGGGTTTAGAGTGTTAATCCCGTCGCCGTCTCTCAGCGCATTGTGCGCTTTGTTTAAGGTTTTAGAGGTGGGGAAATTCTGGACCAGTCAGTTTCCCCCCCCCCCCCCCCCTGTCATTTAGATTGTTCGTGATGGTGGGGAATTTCTTGACCAGTCAGTTTTTTCCCCCCTATCTAGTATTTTTACACGAGATGGGGGGGAATTTCTGGACCAGTCAGTTTTTTCCCCTCTGTCATTTAGATTGTATTGATGGTGGGGAAATTCTGGACCAGTCAGTTAAGGGTGTAAGATAATTATTATATTAATGTGTTTTTATGCCCCCCTTCGAAGAAGAGGGGGTATATTGCTTTGCTCATGTCTGTCGGTAGACCAGACTTTGTCCGAGTGATAACTTAAGTTCTATTTGACCTTTAAGTCTCAAACTTCATGTGGTTGTTGCTCATGATTAGTAGATGTGATAACTTAAGTTCTATTTGACCTTTAAGTCTCAAACTTCTGTGGTTGTTGTCAGATTAGTAGATGACCCCTATTGATTTTGGTGTCATTACCTCAAAGGTCAAGTCACATGTTGCATTTGTATATATGTTTGTTGACTTGGCCACTATATGGAAATTATGCAAAATACTTTTTATTACTTAGATCAAGATAACATAATTTATGTTGTAATGTTGTTTTGTTTTAAAGTTTGAGATATTTGAAGGATGATGTATCATTTTCTTTCATTATTGTGGATGTTTGTGCTTATGGCTAGCAAGGCTGATTTGTTAATTTTTATAATAAACCTAGAGCACTAAGTCTTAATGTTTTGTTTGTTTATAACTGACAATGTTCTTTCACTTAAACCTTTGTGGACTTGTGTAAATATTTCTCCAGTCCATTTATTTCAGTAAATGTTTAGTTCCACATTTTAGCACATTATATTTTCACTCAAATTTTTGAAGTTTGAGAATTTTTTGTGACAAGCCAACATTATGAAGGCAAACTCCTTGCATGTAATATAGCTATATACATATTATGGCATATGAGGGGGGCATATATGTTTCACAAACATTTCTTGTTGAATCTTAAAACGTGCTGTATCTTATGCTCCACTGTTATCATATATTTTCTGCAGGTTGCCATAAAGATAATTGATAAGACCCGACTTGATGAGACAAATCTAAACAAGGTTTATCGAGAAGTGACCATTATGAAGCTTCTCAACCACCAACATATCATAAAACTTTATCAGGTAAGTGACCAATCAGAACATAAAAGTTTACATCAAGGGTTGTCTGTGTTGAGGTATTGACATTTTCATCATCTTACATAAAACTTATTATGTTAATGCAGCTCATTCACAAATGCATGGTATTTTACTAAGATTTAATTTTTAACTACTTTTATGCGTATTGCGTCTATCGATACCCAGCGACAGACGCATGGTAACCCATTGCAACCATCTGTGATTGTGAAATAAATGGGTTTGTTTACCATCACAGGCAATACCAGTATTGAAACTATATTTAGAATTATATATTTAGATTTTCTATTTTCATTAGCCAACACTTGGCGGTTCACATTCACTCATGGCGCATGCGCTGACTTAAAAGGCCATTTGCAGGATTTTCATATATCTTGGCAGTAATGTTTGCCTAAAAAAAGTGTTGCACACAAGAGTTGGTTACTTTTTTCCAAGTAAAATTTGTAAAATTTGCTTGTGTCACACGAAAAATGGTGTCTCTAGCTCCTGGATCAAGGTCACTCTTAGAGATAAAAGGTGTACTCTAGACCACAGGCTTGACCTGTCGCTCTTGTCTTATTTAGTTTGTATAGAAACTTAAGAATTGTTTGTATCTGAAATTTAAATCTGTTTGCAGCTGAAAGTTAAACAATGTAAAATCAACTGACCTGAATTGTTTTTTTCATCGGAGGGTACTCTGGTTAGGGTTCTAGGACCACGATGGCCATCTTGTTTCAGATATCACTTAAGTATACTACATTTTGTGCCTGTGCCATTCTCTGATATACTTGCAAGGTTTGTATATATTTTCAGGTAATGGAAACCAAGAATATGCTGTACCTAGTTTCAGAATATGCCCCAAATGGAGAAATATTTGGTAAGCTAATGTGAATTTTTAGCGTTCTACTTTTTAGCTCAACTCAAGTGAGCTTTTAGGATCAGTGGCTGTTCATTGTCAATCATTCTTTGTCCCCAATTGTTTCAAACAACATCTTATCTGAAACCACTTTACCAAATTTGATGAAACTTACCTTTGTTGTTCATTGCATGATGTTCTACCAAAATTGTTCAAATGGTTCCTGTCTGTTGCAAATCTGGGTCACAGAAGCTAAAATAAAATTTAAAAGTGAAATCTTTAAAAATCTTCTTCTCCCAAACCACAAGGCCTAGAGCTTAGATAGTTTGTGTGTAGCATTGTCTTATGAACCTTTACTAAGTTTGTTCAAATCATGACCCTAGCTAGGTTTCAATTGATTTTACATAGGCTAGTTTAGGAATAAAACTAGAAAAATCTTCTTGTCAGAAACTCTACAAGGCCTAGAGTTTAGATATTTGGTGTGTAACATAAAAAATTGCTTCAAGGATATCTACCAAGTTCAGTGTTGTGCCTAGACCGTGGGATTGCGGGATTCCCGCAATTTTTTTTTAACAATGGCCCCTTAAAATTGAACAATCGCAGGCTGATGGGCACGCTCCGTCGATCCGGCCAATTTTTTTGCAATTTCTTGCCGTTCATTTCGCTTCTACAGTACAACGCCGCTTTATCGCGTTGACCAGTTTATGTATTGCGTCATTTGCATACCGTGAAACTAATCTATCTCCTTCTATATCTATATGTATTTAAAAGAGTTTTGCGGTCAGTATTTAACCTGCTAGTGCACTGACACGCGGAAGTGATAACAATTAAACACCCCAGGTGGTAAGCTATTGTGTTTGGGGACAGTTGATGATTACGCAATCAAGTGTTAATGAACGACAATAATGCAGGTTTGTCGTATAATAATCCAACCACAGTAATCAGTGATCGGGAAAGGCATGCGCCATAATCACATTTAAAATCAAAATGTCACATAGTTTTTTGCACTGGATGCGCCCCTGTCGTATTCCAATTTTTCGGTCTCGCTAAAAACTACAGCTTGCTTAAAGCATAGATACGAATACAGTCCGAGACCAAATGAGAGGAATTTCATTTTTAATTAACATATTGCAGAGAAGGAAAAGCATTATTAATTAATCAATCAGATTTCATCAAGGCATTGTTGTATCAACCAATCAGACTGAGTCTTTTTCGCGTAAGAATTTGAAAGGGATCCGTGATTCTGATTGACGTCGGCCATTGGGGATTTGCCAAAAAAAAATCAAATGGCCAATCTTGTGTTAGCAGTTAAGACATTAGGGCAATCAAAATTACATTCGATATTCATCATAAATTTCTATTATGTTACAAATAAAAAAACCGATTTAAATATATTCAGTGTATGATTCCTACCAGTTTATTTACTCCATTCCAGAAGTATTTTTCGATCATAATCCCAAATCATCTATCAAGAACTTGTCCCATTTGGGAGGGACAGAGGGTCATAGTGTCACACATTCTCAAATTATCAGCACATTAACTAAATCTTAGTAAGGTGCAATATGGTCCAAGTAAAGGGAAAAAGCCCTGTTATTAGAATGAGTTGAATTGGCCAGGTTTGAGTATAAATTATAGTGTGAGAAGCTGCCGATTATCTTGAAATGAATGCTTGCACTAGTGTCACCACATACTGCCCTCTGTGCCCCCACCACTGATTCAGTTTCAACTTGTGTGACATCTACTCTACACACAGGAAGAAATAAACATATTGCAGCAGTAAAGTTCAAAGGGTGTGAAACTGGCACATGCCAATGTCTGGTCTCCGTTTATCTCCAGTTGGCTGTGCTGATAGGGGTTTCTTACCTCTTTGAAATGCAGAGAGTTTCATGTTAGGTGATTGTTAGAGTGTTTGGATTAGGAAATACACTTGGACATTACCCGTTGTGTCTTACAACGACATCTCCTCTGAAACCGCTGGACAGAATTTCATGAAACTTAGCAGGAATGTTCCTTGGGTGAGGCTCTACAAAAGTTGCTAAAATTATTCCGATCCGTAAAAAAACATGGCCGCCAGGGACGGGGCTTATTCGCCTTATATGTATAACATTTAATAATAGTAGCGATTTTAACTTGAACAAATCAACATTCGAAGAGCTGAATGTACCTATCACATTTCAATCACAATCACATTTCAGGAAGTTAAGGAGGCTATAAATAAATTAAAGAGGAACAAGGCATGTGCACCAAGTGATTTTCTACTGAATGAATATTTTATTGAATCTTCTGATATCCTTATTGGTCATTTAATTGATTTGTTTAATAAAGTTTTTGATTCGGGATATTTTCCGGAGGTGTGGTCTAAAGGATACATTGTACCGTTACATAAGAAAAATGACCCAAATGACCCTAATAACTATCGCGGTATTACTCTTTCAAGTAATCTAGGAAAACTTTTTACCAGTATTTTAACAGCTAGAGTGGAGCAATGGTTTACTGATCATAATTTGTTATCTGATTGTCAATTTGGTTTTCGGAAGGGACGGAGCACAATAGATGCTATTTTTATATTACATGCCTTGATTGAAAATACATTGAGTAAAAAATTAAGATTACCCTGCGCGTTTGTTGATTTTAAAAAAGCGTTCGAATCTGTTTATACAAATGCATTGTGGTTTAAACTGTTCAATATGGGATTAGATGGAAAAATACTTATTATGTTTAGAGCCATGTATGCAAATGTTAAATCATGCATAAAGCATTGTAACTCATTTTCAGACTTATTCAATTTATCGGTAGGCTTAAGACAAGGCCAGAATAATTCGCCGGCAATGTTTGCACTCTTCCTTGAAGATTTTGAATTATTTTTACAAAACAGTATGAATTGTGGTATTTCAGTTTTTGAATTGTGTATAATGATACTTTGTTTTGCGGACGATATGGTAATTGTAGGAAATTCTATTGAAGATTTACAGCATAGTCTTAACCGATTACATCAATACTGCAGTTTGTGGAGTCTTGAAGTTAATACATCGAAGACAAAAATTGTTGTTTTTCGCAAAAAAGGACGGATACATGCTAATGAACCATGGTATTATAATGACTCTGTTTTAGAAGTTGTAGATAATTTTAATTATCTAGGAGTTACCTTCAATTATACTGGTACATTTGTTTTGAATAATCAATATTTAGCTGGCAAAGCTACTAAAGCAATGAATATTTTATATCACAATATTAATAAATATGAGTTAAAACCTAAAATAGCTATGCAACTGTTTGATGCATTTGTGGTATCAATTATTAATTATGGATGTCCCGTATGGGGTTTTTCAAAATCTAAGGACCTTGAAAGGATACACCTTAAGTTTTGTAAGATGATACTCGGGGTTAGGCAAAATTCATGCAATGATGCGGTCTACCGTGAACTGGGTCGGTACCCACTTTACGTTAACAGATTTGTTTATATTATAAAATATTGGTTAAAAATAGTGCACACAGACAATGTCATTTTAAAATATGTTTATGAACTCACATTGGAAGATTGTTATAATGGTAAGAATAATTGGGTAAAAAAGGTTAAAGCACTGCTGGATGATTATGGTTTTTCATGGGCGTTTAATGATTCTTTTAATTTTTTCCAATTGTTAAGCAACCTTTACTTTAATATTAAACACTGCTTTGGTGAGGAAGAATATTTGAAT
This sequence comes from Solen grandis, assembly GCA_021229015.1. Taxonomy (NCBI): domain Eukaryota; kingdom Metazoa; phylum Mollusca; class Bivalvia; order Adapedonta; family Solenidae; genus Solen; species Solen grandis. The sequence continues at coordinate 45,145,838 of CM037795.1, read as the reverse complement.
ATCGTTAAAAATAAGCGACTCAGGAAATGTATTACAAGTATAAGAATTGCTGCCCATAATCTAAGAATTAATACAGGTAGATACGGTAGTAAGAGAGTGCATAGGAATGAAAGAATTTGTCAGTTGTGTGAAAGTTAAGATATTGAGGATGAATTCCATTTTATCATTAAATGTAATAAAATCAACGATATAAGGCATAAATATATTAAAAGATACTACATGGTACAACCTAGTATGCATAAGTTTATTGAACTTTTAAAGTCCAGTAGTAGACGGCTGCTTTTAAATTTGTCCCATTTTATATATGAAGCAAATAAGAGACGAAATGAGTTATTATTGACTTTACCAAGAAATCAAACGTTACATATTTGATAATATAAGTTTTGATAACCAACATTTTTTATAGTATAATCGTTCATTCTCCAAAATATTGAATTGTATGAATGTCTTTTTCTTTTTAGCTCACCTGAGCACAAAGTGCTCAAGGTGAGCTTTTGTGATCGCCCTGCGTCCGGCGTCGTCCGTCGTGCGTCGTCCGTCGTCAACAATTTGCTTTAAACGACATCTCCTCTGAAACCGCTGGACAGAATTTAATGAAACTTGGCAGGAATGTTCCTTGGGTGAGGCTCTACAAAAGTTGCTAAAATAAAGTTGATCCATGAAGAACTCTGGTTGCCATGGCTACAAAAAGAAAAATAATTTGAAATTTTAAAAATCATCTCCTTCAAAACTACTGGCCAGATTTCAAAATAATTTGGTACAGATGTTCCTTGGGTCAACCTTTACCAAAGTTGCTAAAATTATTCCGATCTGTAAAAAAACATGGGTGCCAGGGGCGGGGCTTATTTGCCTTATATGTATATAGGGAAAACTTTAATCAACATTTCCTCTGAAACCACTGGACAGCATTTGATTAAATTTGGCAGGGATGATCCTTGGGTCAACCTCTACCAAAGTTGCTAAAACAATTTCCGATCCGTAAAAAACATGGCCGCCAGGGGCGGGGCTTATTTGCCTTATATGTATATAGGGAAAACTTTAATCAACATTTCCTCTGAAACCACTGGACAGAATTTGATTAAATTTGGCAGGAATGATCCTTGGGTCAACCTTCACAAAAGTTCCTAAAATAAACTTGATCCATATAGAACTCTTGTTGCCATGGCAACAAAAAGAAAAAAAAATATGAAAACTTTAAAAATCATCTTCTTCAAAACTACTGGCCAGATTTTAAAATAAATTGGTACAGATGTTCCTTGGGTCAACCTATTTATCTCAGGTGAGCGATTTAGGGCCATCATGGGCCTCTTGTTTAATTCATAATTATGATTTTTTTATTTTTTTTGGAAGCTACATGTATACACTCATTATCTTGTATAACTGTTGTCACGTGATTGAATTTTGTATGTATGACTTTTGTATGTAACGAGATACTTAATGTATAAGTTACAAATTGGAAATAAAATCATATCTATCTATCTATCTATCTATCTATCTATCTATCTATCTATCTATTAAACTTGGCAGGGATGATCCTTGGGTCAACCATCACAAAAGTTTCTAAAATTAACTTGATCCATGTAGAACTCTGGTTGCCATGGCAATGGAAAAAAAAAATGAAAACTTTAAAAATCATCTTCTTCAACTCTACTGTCCAGATTTTAAAATAAATTGGTACAGATGTTTCTTGGGTCAACCTTCACAAAAGTTGCTAAAATGAACTTGATCCATATAGAACTCTGGTTGCCATGGCAACAAAAAGAAAAAAAATATGAAAACTTTAAAAATCATCTTCTTCAAAACTACTGGCCAGAGGTGAGCTTTTGTGATCGCCCTTCGTCCGGCGTCGTCCGTCGTGCGTCGTCCGTCGTCAACAATTTGCTTTAAACGACATCTCCTCTGAAACCGCTTGACAGAATTTAATGAAACTTGGCAGAAATGTTCCTTGGGTGAGGCTCTACAAAAGTTGCTAAAATAAAGTTGATCCATGAAGAACTCTGGTTGCTCTGGTTGCCATGGCTACAAAAAGAAAAATAATTTGAAAACTTTAAAAATCATCTCCTTCAAAACTACTGGCCAGATTTCAAAATAATTTGGTACAGATGTTCCTTGGGTCAACCTTTACCAAAGTTGCTAAAATTATTCCGATCTGTAAAAAAACATGGGCGCCAGGGGCGGGGCTTATTTGCCTTATATGTATATAGGGAAAACTTTAATCAACATTTCCTCTGAAACCACTGGACAGCATTTCAAAATAATTTGGTACAGGGATGTTCCTTGGGTCAACCTTTACCAAAGTTGCTAAAATTATTCCGATCTGTAAAAAAACATGGCGCCAGGGGCGGGGCTTATTTGCCTTATATGTATATAGGGAAAACTTTAATCAACATTTCCTCTGAAACCACTGGACAGAATTTGATTAAACTTGGCAGGAATGATCCTTGGGTCAACCTTCACAAAAGTTCCTAAAATAAACTTGATCCATATAGAACTCTTGTTGCCATGGCAACAAAAAGAAAAAAAAAATGAAAACTTTAAAAATCATCTTCTTCAAAACTACTGGCCAGATTTTAAAACAAATTGGTACAGATGTTCCTTGGGTCAACCTATTTATCTCAGGTGAGCGATTTAGGGCCATCATGGGCCTCTTGTTTTAAATCAATTTTCAATTGTACCATGGTTTGACTTTGTTGTTAATATTATGCATTTTAGACTCACTTTAAAAAAAGCAAGTTGTAGTTGTTTCATAAAATGTCACATTTGATCTTAAAAATGTCACATTAATTTTGAAATTGTCCCATTGATAAAAATTCTTTCCCGATCACTGAGTAAACAGCATTTAATTGGTATGGACATTCAATACCTATGCGGATACTCGATCAAATACACATTGTCTAAAATCCACTGCATACACCTAAATAATGGTAATTTTGTTTATTATGCTAGTGTGCATAATCTTTCCATGGAATAAAAAGTCCCGGAAAATAGCCAATCTTTTTCACCGGAAGTAAACAATAAATAATAATTAGATCAGCATTACCTGGTAATTTGTTTCATTTAAACATTAAAAAGGCTCCTCATATAAATACATCATAATAAGTACACCTCAGTTTAATTTCAAATAGCGATAAATTGTAATGGAATGTCAATTTTCACACCGATATTGTTTTGATAAACATTGGACTGCATATAATTTATTATAATGAGATATACTGAAGAGTTATGTAACCACTTCTCATCACCATACCGTACACACTACTCTCTGAATCCTCGCTAATTACAGTACAAAAAAAAAAGAGGAAGAAAACCCAGAATCAATGATTATGGAATTATTTAAAACAACTAAATTACTCTATAAATAAAATAATGTTTATTGCTTTATATTAGGGTTTTAATAGCATAAATACGTTACCTGTTATTACTTCAGGTATGTGTCTATTTGTGCACAGCTTCCAAAACAGAGTCCGCAAAATAAACCATTCCCTAAACCCCCTAGTTACCGGAAGTGTAACCCCCGTTCTCCAATTGTGTTTTGGAAGCCATCGAGTTTCAGTGGGTAACCTTGCGTGTCCCTTTCTTGATAGCTTCTGTGCGCTACAGCTCTCCTTTCTTATCTTTTCATAGCCTCGGCTGTGTTGTTTATATTGTTCTTATTGGTTTTATTCTATATACGTGTAGAATTCCCAATCTCCGTCCCGTATCGGGACCTTTTGCCTTGTGTCACGGGTTTCCGTGTTTCGGCTCCCGTGACACTGGTTTTATTATTTTGATTTTGTATATACTGTTGTCTCGTTTCGAGATTTTTCTTTGTACGGGTTTTCTTCGGTCTTCCCGTTTTTTATTTTGCATACATTTTGGACATGTCAAGGCGTCCTGGGATTCCCATCAGTCCTGCCTATCATGTTCAGGGTGCTCTAGGGTCGACACCTGCACCGTTTGCGCTTCGTGGACAGACGAGATATGGAAGAAAGCCTCCTCCCGTCGGTCTTACTCTTCCCGGAAAAGGAAGGCCTCATCTTCCTCCTCCTTCTCCGGGTTCAGCGCTGCTGGGGGTCGGAGTCCCTCTCCCCCTCCCAGGAAGAAGGCTTCCCGCCCCTCTCCGGAGAGGCCGCCTTCATCTCCTGGCTCCCTGCCCGGCTCTCCTTGTGTCAGCCCCAGGGGAGCAGTCAAGGAGACTACTCCGACCGGTCACCGGTCACCGGGCATGACCGGTCAAGTACGTGATCGTAGTCATAGCAAAGCTCACGACCGGTCACCGGTCAGGTCTAGCCACCGGTCACCGGTCAAGACCGGTCACCGACCATCACGGGACCGGTCACCGGGTATATCTGCCAGGGACCGGTCACCGGTCAGGACCGGTCACCGACCACCGGTCACCGGTCACCGGTCACCGACCACTACTCACCGGTCACCGGTCAACAGGCACCGGTCACCGGTCATCAATGGGGGGCCCAAGGGGCCAGGTCGGCTCATCACGCTAGACGTGTGGGTCACCGGTCTTCGCCGATTTTGTCTGAGAATTCGGACTCGAGTTTTTCCTCAGGTAGCCCTGCGGTTTCTCCGCTTCGGCCACCTCCTCCTCCATGTTCAAGGGTGCCCAAGAAACGGTCCCACAACCGTTCCCCGGGTTTTTCCGGTCACCGGTCCTTTGACCCTTCCACATGGTGGTCCCACATGATGGGGGAATACGCCAGGCATTTCAGTTCTGCCTCCTCCCCCGTCATGCCGGGTGAACCTTCTTCTTCTAGGAGGGATCGGGTTTCTCTTCCACCAGAGACCCTTGATCACAGACTGTTCCTTCAGTCTCCTCCCTCCTCGGGTCCACAGGGCGCTTCTTCCGCACAGCCCCCTATGTGGCCCTTTTTCCCTCCATTTCCCTTCATGGGCTTTCCCCCTCAGGATGCTCCCCCATCTCGCCCTGAGGCTGGGTCTCCTCCCTCTACTCGCAATCCCCCTACTAGTGGGACTGCTCCGAGCGGACAATTGGAGGATGAAATCTCCCTTCATGCTCCGGAGGAGGACTCCTTATTTGCTGAGGACGTGCCTCTTTCGTCCACCTCGCGCCGATCCAGCGCTCATTCCGAACCTCGTACTGACAATCCTCTCTCTGACGAGGACGAGGAGTCAGACGACAGTCAGTTTTCCATGGACAGGGCTGTTCAGGAGGTCTTTGCTACCTTACCTGCATCAGTATGCAAACCGGCCCCTCCTCCCTCCCGGAAGAGGTGTGAAGGTTACCTTGACCTCGTCGGTAAGCCTAAGGAATCCAAATCAGTCGAACCGGAGTTGCTCCCTTTCTCTCCGGTCGTCCGTTCGGCTCTGGAGGATTTCGAATCTTCATCCTCCTCTAAGCCAGGACCGGGCTGGTTTATTCCAACTTCAGACCTTCGGCCTTTGGGTTTTAACCCCAAGACCTACAAGTTTCCGGAGGGTGATTTTTCTATCCACCCTCAGAAACTGGACCTAGATGCGAGTCGGCTCCGGCTCAAGGTCCCCTCCTCTTTACCGCTTTAGCAGAAGGTCCTGGATCGCTGGGAGCAATGCTCCCGCTTTCTTTCAGGCATCTCGTCGCATACTGACTCCTTCGTGGCCGCTCTTTCGGTCAAGCTACAACAAAAGGATGCCTTATCTGCTTCCGTCAGGCTTCTTTTAGAGGCCTTAGCAGCGACGGCAAAACATTCGATTTTGCTATCTCTCTCTCTCTCTTCCGAGATGACTCGCTGCAGGCGGGATGCCATCCTGGACGGCCCCAACAAGCTACTTCTCTCTTCTTCTCGAGAAAAGCTTAGGTCGGCCCCTCTTTCTTCTTCGTCCCTCTTTGGGGGCCGAATCAAGGAAGTAGCGGATGCCTCCAGGGAGGAGCAAATGCACGGCGCGGTGGCCTTCCAGCCCCGCACTCCTACTTCGGCTCCCCCTAAATTCTGGATACCGAAGAAACCTTCGGCTTCTTCCGGTAAATCCCCGAAGGACTCGGAAAAGGGCAAGCCTCAATCTCCTTTCAGAGGCAATCCCTCTTCCAGGGGTGCTCGCCAATCTGGTCCGCAGCGACCACGATTTCCTCCTTCATCGCCCCCCACCCCTTCTTCTACCTCTACCAGTCAAAGGGGTAGGAGTAAGCCCTAGGGGTACGTCCTTTCTTCCGCTTACTCTTCCAGACGTTCGATTAGGAGGAAGAGTGTTTCTGCCCCTTCCAGTAGGCGGCAGACTCACTCATTTCATTCATCATTGGGAGACAATCACCGACGACCAATGGGTCCTGTCTATCGTGAGACACGGGTATCGGGTTCCGTTCAGTCGTCCCCCTCCACTATCACGCTCTCCCATTCATCTCTCCTCCAATCATCCTCGTCTGGGACTCGCCATTTCAGATCTTCTGAAAAAGGAGCGGTAGAAAGGGTCTCGATTCCAACCTCTCCGGGGTTTTACAGCCGTCTCTTTCTGGTTCCCAAGAAGGACGGCGGGTTTCGACCGGTCATAGACCTGTCTCATCTAAACTCCTTCATTCCGAAGGAACACTTCAAAATGGAAACAACTTCGTCGATCAGGGCAGCCGTCCTCCCCGGTCACTGGGCTGTTTCCCTGGATTTATCGGATGCCTACTTCCATGTATCTATCCATCCTCATTCCAGGAAATACCTTCGTTTTACGGATGGCCAAACTGTCTACCAGTTCAAGGCCCTTCCGTTCGGCCTGTCTTCGGCCCCCAGAATCTTCACCAAAATAGTTTCGGTTCTGGTCGCCAGGGTTCATTTTCGCGGCTCACGCCTCCTGGCGTATTTCGACGACTGGCTTCTTCTTCACATGGACCCAGTCGCTCTTCTCGACGAACTTCGATGGGTGACAGACCTAGCTCTCCGGCTAGGCTTCATCCTCAACTCCGAGAAATCGGAGTTGATCCCATCCCAGAACTTCACGTTTGTCGGGATGCAGTTTCTGACCGACCTAAACAGGATCAGAATTCCGGAACCCAGAATTATGTCTCTTCTAACTCTGGTTCGGGGTTTTCGCGTCGGCAATCGATCTCAGCCCGCGAATTCCTATCGCTTCTCGGAGTACTCAATGCAGCAGCGGATCTTGTTCCGCTGGGCCGCCTTCACATGCGACCTCTTCAGTTTATCCTACTCTCGATCTGGCGTCCCAGTCGAGACCATTTACAGACCATTCTTCCGGTTTCTCCGGAATTGGTTCATCATCTCAGTTGGTGGAATTCCCCCTTGTTTCTCCGAGAGGGTGTTCCTCTTTCTCCTCCTCAACCGGAACTGTTCCTCTTCTCGGATGCCAGTCTGTCAGGCTGGGGTGCTCATCTGGAACCTCTGGGTCTCACGACCTCGGGTCTTTGGTCCCCTCAGGACAGTTCTCTTCATATCAACAACCTCGAACTCAAAGCGGTTCTACTAGCCTTACGACAGTTTTCTCCTCTCATTCGAGGCAAATCTGTTCTAGTATCTACAGACAACACGACTGTTGTCTCTTACATCCGCAGACAGGGGGGGACGCACTCGCCTTCTCTGTGCATGGAAGCATGGCACCTTCTTCATTGGTGTCAGGTGTCTTCGGTACTCATTCAAGTCGGACATCTTCCGGGTCGTCTAAATGTTCTAGCGGACCAACTGTCCCGCAGACATTCTCTTCTCCCCTCGGAATGGAAGTTACTTCCTCGGATCGCGACAACTCTGTTTGCGATTTTCGGGTCTCCGTCTGTCGATCTATTTGCTACCAGGCTGAACAACCAGCTTCCGCTGTTTGTGTCACTGGTATCGGATCACCGGGCTTGGGCGATAGATGCTCTGTCTGTAAACTGGGATCATCTATTTGCTTATGCGTTTCCACCGTTTTCTCTGATTCCCTTAGTTCTAAGGAAAATCCTGCGATCTCAGTGCCGGATCCTCCTTGTAGCTCCACTTTGGCCAACGAGATCTTGGTTCGTGGATCTTCTGGATCTTCTGATAGACGATCCTGTAGAACTTCCCCAGGTTCCGGACCTTCTGTCACAAGGTCGGAACAGGGTCCTTCACGACAATCCTTGCGCTCTTCGTCTTCACGCTTGGATGTTATCCAACAGCGAGTTAGACAGAAGAAATTTTCGGCAACAGTTGCCTCTATTATCTCTAAAGCCAGGAGACAATCTACTCGATCTGTCTACCAGGCAAAGTGGAAGGTCTTCCGTGATTGGTGTATCGCACGGCAGATTAATCCGGTCAAAGCTCCTGTCAGAGAAATCGCTAACTTTCTAGTTTTTCTTTTCAACGAGAAAAAACTTGCGGTCAGTTCTATCAAGGGTTATAGGTCTATGTTATCGAACACTCTTAAGTTTCACAGATCCTCTTCCCTTGGTTCGGATCCTTATCTTTCGGAAATTATTCGTTCGTTTGAACTGTCTAGGCCAGTTTCTCGTTCGTTAACTCCAAAGTGGGATCTTTCTTGTGTTTTACTGGGTCTTACTAAGGCACCTTTTGAACCTCTTTCTGAGGCTTCTCTACTGCACGTAACATGGAAGACGGTCTTTCTTATAGCAATGGCGTCTTCTAAACGTCGTTGCGAAATTCATGCCTTTTCTACTGAGGAAGGCTATTTACGCTTTAACAAATCTGATGGCTCTGTATCTTTGAGCTTTCAACCTGGTTTCCTTGCGAAAACCCAGCTCCCTTCGGTCTGTCCCCCTCCGGTAGTTATTCCGAGCCTTGCTAGGTCTTGCGCCAGGGAGATCCTGATCGGCTTCTTTGCCCAGTTAGAGCCTTGAAGTTTTACCTCCAGAAGGTTAAATCTTTACGGGGTCGTCGTCTTCGACTTTTCCTCCCAATAAAAGGGGGGGGGGCGAAGTTTCGGCAGCATCAATATCTCGTTGGGTAGCCTCAACTATCAAGTTTGCCTATTCGGATCTTTCGGACAGGGATCTATCCTTTTTAAGAATTAGACCACATGAGCTCCGTGCTTTGTCTGCTTCTTGGGCTTTCTTGAATAAATCTCCCATGGATGATATTCTCAAAGCGGCCTCTTGGAAGTCTTCTACTACGTTTTCTTCCTTTTATCTCCGCTCACTGGCTAACCAATCACAAAACCTTGTGGATTTGGGTCCACTTGTAGTGGCTCAGACAATAGTTTAATCATCATGTCTGACGCCTCGCGGCTTTGGTCGTTTCCTACTTCGGGTGTCGCTGCAATCAAGGTTCTTCGTTAGCAACCTCCCGCCTTAGCGACGAAGTCATACCTGAAGTAATAACAGGTAACGTATTTATGCTATTAAAATGAAATTTTTGAAGTAAAATTAATTTTAATTAGTAAATACTTACCTGTTATTACAGAGTCCCACCTCCCTCCCCGCTTGCTGGCGGTTGTATCCCTCGATGGCTTCATATACAATTGGAGAACGGGGGTTACACTTCCGGTAACTAGGGGGTTTAGGGAATGGTTTATTTTGCGGACTCTGTTTTGGAAGCTGTGCACAAATAGACACATACCTGAAGTAATAACAGGTAAGTATTTACTAATTAAAATTAATTTTACTTCAAAAATTTCATTTTTCAAGAATTTACGACTATCACAAAGACACTTGTATATAGCATTCTCAAACCTACTACGCAGACCAATAGAACACGGTATTTGGGCTTGGTCCACAGGAAACGCTATATAGCAGCGTTGCACTGTATGAGGATTGACAGTTCTGTGGTAAGTTATGCATATTTTGGTTAACATCAGTTTATGTCCCCCATAATTATCAAATGTCCCCAAAAAATTAGTCTGGGGGACACTGGTGTCCCCTGGAAAATCTGAGCTAGGCACAACACTGCAAGTTTGTTCAAATTATGGCCCTAGGGTCAAAATTGGCCGACCCCAGGGGTCATTTGATTTTACATAGACTGATATAGAAAAAACCCTCAGAAAAATCTTCTTGTCAGAAACTACAAGGCTTGGAGTTTAGATATTTTGTATGTAACATGGCTTAGTGGACATCTACCTAGTCTGTTCACATCATGGTCCTGGGGTCAAAATTGGCCCCGCCCTTAGGGTCACTTGATTATACATAGCCTAACAATACCAGGTGAGCAATCCAAGGCCATTATGGCCCTCCTGTTTGTCTTGAGCATTACTATATTTATAAGTCTATAGATATATTTAACATACCTACTCCACTCATGAATGGCTTTCAGATGGCGTCATTTATTTGACATCTGACCTGCTCAGACGGGGGCATAGAACACATCTTGTTCTTCTACAGTTTTTTCCCAGTTTTGATGAAACTTCACAGGAGTCCTTCTTACTATGGAAACTTGTGCACCTGCAATTTTCATTATAATTCATCAACTATTACATAAGTTATGCCGCTTTGATTTTTTTCCTTTATAGAATATATTAGGATCAAATCTTCTGTGTCTAACTCCTCCTACACTATTGTTATGATTTATCAGACTTTCTCAGATTATCAGATTACCAGACATTCACAGATGGACAACATATTTGTGAAAATGTGCATATGTCTTTAGGTATTGTGATCCGTCTTTGTTCGGCATCGGTCATGCATCGTCATCTTTTGCTTGAAACGACATCTCCTCCTAAACCACTGAGCAGATTTTGATGAAACTGAATAGGAATGATCGTTAGGTGGTACTGAGCAAAAATAGCTAAAATCGTTCTGGTCCGCCCTCCTAAACCTAGCAGATTTTGATGAAACTGTAGGAATGATCTTGGGTGTACTGACAAAAATAGCTAAAATTGTTCGTCCGCCAAAGAAGATGGCCACCAGAGATAAAAATTAATAATATTTTAATACTATATATTATGTGTGATTTTTTTTCCATACTTAAGCATTTTCTCTCTAGCAGTTGAATTCAGGTGAGTGATTAAGGGACATCATGGCCCTCTTGTTACCATTTAAGCCTGAGTTATAGACCTTTGAATTTCCTTTCCATATAGGGAATATTTTGTTTCCATTTAATATCTTTTGTTAAAATAGACAGGGTTCATTCTAGAACGTGCCTTTGCGTACTTGGCACATAGAAATACTGTTTGGCGCAAAGAAAATGCCGGTAATGCGCTGATCGGGCGCACTGTCTGCCGAGAAGAAAAGCATCGACAACAGGAACATTATTCTGATCATATAATATCGCATAATCAAGTGCACTATCAAAATTATAACCGCTTTTATTAAAGCATCTGTGATTGGCTGTGATAGCGATATTTTCATCATGTTAGCATATTACGAGCAATCAAAATTGGCGTTTCTTTTCCAATTCGTAATTTGCAAAGATGGCTGAAAAACGAAAGCGAAGGACGCTTTTCAACTATGGTCGAAGCAACAAAAGACAAGTAGTGATGAAAATGATAATAAATCAGTGGAAAATAATGATAAAAGAGGCCCCCAGCAGATAGTTGTACGGATACGTCAGATACAGTTTCTGTTAGTTCGTTACAAGAAAATAAGCAACATTTAGCTTGAAAAGTTTTCTTGGTTCAAATACAATAACGATAAAAGTATACTGTATTGTGACGTACATATGCAAAATAAAATCTGAATAAATAACCATATTCCCTAAGAAGGATCAATGCACTTTCGTTCAAGTATGCTAACCAGGTATGCAGAAAGTAGAGATCATGTGGGTGAACTGAAAGCTGAATAAATGAAATGGTAATTGAAACCCGAATTTTCTGCAGCCGTATATAAATTTGACTTCAAAAGTGCCTTTAAATACTGGAAAGAGGAGAAGCATAGAAGGCTTTTAATAGCTAATGATAGTGGTTGTTTGTCATTACCAAAACATAATGTTGTTCAACAGACTTAAAAAGTTCAAAAATTAAAAAAAAGTTCTAAAGTTTAGTTTTCTTCATAGTTAATGGATGCTTCAAAGACACTAGCAATAATGAATGACATTTAAAAGGCATGGAACACTTATAAGTTAGTTTTTGTTTGTTAAGATATATTTTGTATTGACCCCTGTGTTTTTAGCTTTTCTGATTGCCTTTTGTCAGTCGTCCGTGCGTGCGTCCTTGCATCTCGTGCGTCCGTCGTCAACAATTTCTCTAAACAACATCTTCTAAATTCTAAACACCAGGCCTAGTTAAAATTCTAAACTACCCACTGGATTTTGATGAAACTTCACAGGAATGTTCATTATGACACCCTTTACCAAAGTTGTTATGCCCCCCTTCGAAGAAGAGGGGGTATATTGCTTTGCTCATGTCGGTCGGTCCGTATGTCCGTCGGTCTGTCGGTAGACCAGACCTTGTCCGAGTGATAACTTAAGTTCTATTTGACCTTTAAGTCTCAAACTTCATGTGGTTGTTGCTCATGATTAGTAGATGACCCCTATTGATTTTGGTGTCATTACCTCAAAGGTCAAGGTCACAAGGTCACATGTTGTGTATGTATAATACCAGACCTTGTCCGAGTGATAACTTAAGTTCTATTTGACCTTTAAGTCTCAAACTTCTTGTGGTTGTTGCTCATGATTAGTAGATGACCCCTATCGATTTTGGTGTCATTACCTCAAAGGTCAAGGTCACAAGGTCACATGTTGTGTATGTATAATACCAGACCTTGTCCGAGTGATAACTTAAGTTCTATTTGACCTTTAAGTCTCAAACTTCTTGTGGTTGTTGCTCATGATTAGTAGATGACCCCTATCGATTTTGGTGTCATTACCTCAAAGGTCAAGGTCACAAGGTCACATGTTGTGTATGTATAATACCAGACCTTGTCCGAGTGATAATTTGAAGTTCTATTTGACCTTTAAGTCTCAAACTTCATGTGGTTGTTCCTTATAATGAGTAGATGACCTCTATTGATTTGGGTGTCAACATCCAAAGGTCAAGTTCACAATGTCACATGTTGATATATTTTCATTATATAAATGTCTTGCCCAAGTGATAACTTCTATTTTTTAAGGTCCTAACCTCATGTAGTTGTTGCTTATAAATGTAGAAAACCCTGTTTTCAAATTAATAAGTTGGATTCTTATAAATATTTTGTATGATTTAAGCACTGTCTGACTAATAACTCAAAATCTCATTGTGTCTGGTTTTATTTCAGTAAATGTTTAGTTCCACATTTTAGCACATTATATTTTCACTCAAATTTTTGAAGTTTGAGAATTTTTTGTGACAAGCCAACATAATGAAGGCAAACTCCTTGCATGTAATATAGCTATATACATATTATGGCATATGAGGGGGGCATATATGTTTCACAAACATTTCTTGTTAAAATTATTTTGATTGGTCAAAAATCTAGGTCACACGAGCTAAAAATAGATTTTAAAAATGAAAATTTTAAAAAATCTTCTTCTCTGAAACCACAAGGCATAGCCTTTTGATTTTTGGTATGTAGCATGATCTTATGACTCTTTACCAAGATTGTTCAAATAATGACCCTGGGGTCAAAATTGGCCCCTCCCCATGGGTCACTTGATTTAACATAGGCTAATAAAGGAAAAACTTGAAATATCTTCATTTCAGAAACCACAAGGCCTGGGGTTTAGATATTTGGTGTGCAGCATTGTCTAGTAGATCACAACCAAGTTTGTTCAAATCATGGCCCTGGCGTCAAATTTGGCCCCGCCAAGGGGTCACCTGATTTTACATAGGCTAATATAGAAAAACTTGAAAAATCTTCTTCTCAGAAACCACAAGGCCTGGGGTTTAGATATTTGGTGTGCAGCATTGTCTAGTAGATCACAACCAATTTTGTTCAAATCATGGCCCTGGGGTCAAATTTGGCCCCGCCAAGGGGTCACTTGATTAAACATAGGTTAATATAGAAAAAACTTGAAAAATCTTCTTCTCAGAAACCACAAGGCCTGGGGTTTAGATATTTGGTGTGCAGCATTGGCTAGTGGATCTCTACCAAGTTAATTCAAATCATGACCCTTGGGGTCAAAATTGGCCCTTCCCCAGGGGGGTCACTTGATTTAACAAAGGCTAATATAGGAGAAACCGGAAAAATCTTCTTCTCAGAAATCACAAAGCCTGGAGTTTAGATATTTGGTATGTAACATGGGCTAATAGACCTCTACCAAGTTTGTTTAAATCATGAATCATGCATTATCTAGAGGATCTATACATAGTTTGTTCAAATCATGGCCCTGGGGTCAAATTTGGCCATAAGGGTCACCTGATTTTACATAAGCTAATACAGAAATAACTTGAAAAATCTTCTTCTCATAAAACACATGGCCTTGGGTTTAGATATTTGGTGTGTAGCATTGTCTATTCTATTCTTACCAAGTTGACGCTGGGGTCAAAATTGGCCCTGCCCCAGGGATCACTTGATTTTACATAGACTTATTTTGGAAAAAACTAGAAAAATCTTTTTCTCAGAAGCCACAAGGTCTTGATTTTAGATATGTGGTATGTAACATGGGCTAATAGACCTCTACCAAGTTTGTTCAAATCATGACCCTGGGGTCAAAATTGGCTCTGGCTCAGGGGTGACTTGATTTTACATAGCCTAATGATACCAGGTGAGCGATCCATGGCCATCATGGCCCTCTTGTTGGGAATGTCCCCACTTTTTTGCCAACAGTGGGCCCTTTGACCCCACTGATTTCATTTCTAGAATGAACCCTGAATAGAGATACAGGTATGTATCTTCATACTTGGTATGTAGATACCATATGGGATGAGAAATATGAGATTGATTTCCAGGATGATAGGGTAATGGTCAAGGTCACTGTTAGTAGAAATAGATTTTTTGTACACAGATAGATACCTTATTGGAAGAGGAAGAATGGATTTATTTTCAGGTCAGTAGGGTCAAGGTCAAGATCACTGTAACTTGAAATAGTTTTGCTTACCTGGGGTGACAAATGTGGTTTCTGTCAAATATCTCCTGTTAGAATTAAGGTTAAGTAATCATATTTGGTAGGTAGACACCTTATAGAAAGAGGATTGTTGGGTTTGATTTTCAGGTTAATAGGGTCAGGGTCAAGGTCACTGTTGCTTAAAATAGTCTGTCAAATAATTTCTTGGAGTGAGGTATGATAACCAGATTTGGTATACAGATATTTTATCGGAGAGGAAGATTGGGATTATTAATGTTGGGTACTTTAAAAATGTTTTGTGTCTTTTGACGTGTTTCTTGTTATTAATAATGATTAATTTGGTCTTGTTGCCCGAGTGGGCTACTAGCTTTTGGGATTCAGTGGCCCACCATGTGAACATGGGAAAAAAATGAAATGCAATATCTACATTTTAAGCCCTCGTCATCATGATAAAGCCACGGACACTTTTTAACTTGTCTGTTTCAAAGAAAAAGTCTAGCTATTATGATTGCTGCTGCATTGTTGGAATACTTGATAATCATGACAAGGTACAGTTGTAAGACGAGGGTCATCATTCTGAAAGCAGTATTTTTGGAGTTATGCCCCTGTGTAACTTAGAATTTTAATCAAAATTGCTTATTATGTAGAATGTCTTGAAAACTATGAAAGGTATTAATACAAAGCTTGAAATACTTTATAATCATGACAAGGTGCAGTTTTAAGTAAATGTCTTGAAAACTGTGAAAGGTATCAATACAAAACTTGAAATACTTGATAATCATGACAAGGCGCAGTTGTAAGACAAATGGCATTATTCTGAAAGCTATATTTTCAGAATTATATCCCTTCTTTAGAATTATGAAACAAATGGGTATTTGTGTATATTATCCTATTATGGTCTGAAAGGAATGTTATGCTCCTTTTTAACTTAGATTTTTTGCTCAACTGAGGAAGAAGTGCTCAAGTTGAGCTTTTGTGATTATCCTGCGTCCTTGGTCTGTCCGTCAACAATTTACTCTTAACGACATCTCCTCTGAATCTGCTAGGCAGAATTTGATTAAATTTGGCAGGAATGTTCACAAATGTTGCTAAAATAAACTTGATCCATGTGGAACTGTGGTTGCCATGGCAACAGAAAGAAACAAGTTATGAAAATTTAAAAAAATCATCTCCTTCAAAACTATTGCCAAGATTTCAAAATAATTTGGTACAGATGTTCCTTGGGTAACTCTCTACCAAGATTGCTAAAATTATTCTGATCGGGAAAAAAACATGGCTGCCAGGGGCAGGGCTAATTTGCCTTATATATATATATATATATATATATATATATATATATATAGTGAAATATTTTAATGACATCTCCTCTGTAACCGCTGGAGAGAATTTGATTAAATTTGGTAGGGATGACCCTTTGGTGAACTTTCACAAAAGTTGCTAAAATTATTCCGATCCATATAAAACAATGGCTGCCAGGGGCGGGGCTAATTTGCCTAATATGTATAAAGTGAAATCTTAAAACATCTCCCCTGAAATCACTGGACAAAATTTGATTAAATTTGGCAGGGATGATCCTTGGTTGAAGCTTCACAAATGTTGCTGAAATTATTCCGATCCATAGAAAAACATGGCCGCCAGCAGCGGGCCTAATGTGCCTTACATGTATTAGTGAAATCTTTAAACGACATCTCCTCTGAAACTGCTAGACAGAATTTGATAAAACTTTGCAGGGATTGCCTCCTTCAAAACTCCTGGCCAGATTTCAAAATGTTTTAATACAGACTGATGTTCCTTGGATAACCTTATACTCATCAGAGCGATCCAAGGCCATCATGGCCCTCTTGTGTGTACAGTAAAACCTCGATAATGAGACCACTATTGGACCTGTCTGAAAGTGGTCTTAATATTGAGTTGGTCTCATTATTGAGTTATGGTCTTTTAATAGCATAAATACGTTACCTGTTATTACTTCAGGTATGTGTCTATTTGTGCACAGCTTCCAAAACAGAGTCCGCAAAATAAACCATTCCCTAAACCCCCTAGTTACCGGAAGTGTAACCCCCGTTCTCCAATTGTGTTTTGGAAGCCATCGAGTTTCAGTGGGTAACCTAGCGTGTCCCTTTCTTGATAGCTTCTGTGCGCTACAGCTACAGCTCTCCTTTTCTTATCTTTTCATAGCCTCGGCTGTGTTGTTTATATTGTTCTTATTGGTTTTATTCTATATACGTGTAGAATTCCCAATCTCCGTCCCGTATCGGGACCTTTTGCCTTGTGTCACGGGTTTCCGTGCTTCGGCTCCCGTGACACTGGTTTTACTATTTTGATTTTGTATATACTGTTGTCTCGTTTCGAGATTTTCTTTGTACGGGTTTTCTTCGGTCTTCCCGTTTTTTATTTTGCATACATTGTTCCTTTTGTATTGCTTTTTACTATGTCGCAGTCTCGGGGCTCCTGCGGACATGTCAAGGCGTCCTGGGATTCCCATCAGTCCTGCCTATCATGTTCAGGGTGCTCTAGGGTCGACACCTGCACCGTTTGTGCTTCGTGGACAGACGAGATCTGGAAGAAAGCCTCTTCACGTCGGTCTTACTCATCCCGGAAAAGGAAGGCCTCATCTTCCTCCTCCTTCTCTGGGTTCAGTGCTGCTGGTGGTCGGAGTCCCTCTGTCCCTCCCAGAAAGAAGGCTTCCCGCCCCTCTCCGGAGAGGCCGCCTTCATCTCCTGGCTCCCTGCCCGGCTCTCCTTGTGTCAGCCCCAGGGGAGCAGTCAAAGAGACTACTCCGACCGGTCACCAGTCACCGGGCATGACCGGTCATTTGCTTGACCGTAGCCATAGCAAAGCTCACGACCGGTCACCAGTCAGGTCTAGTCACCGGTCAAGACCGGTCACCGACCATCACGGGACCGGTCACCGGGTATATCTACCAGGGACCGGTCACCGGTCAGGACCGGTCACCGACCACCGGTCACCAGGCACCGGTCATCGGCAAGAGATCGTCACCGATCAACGGCCAGGTCGGCTCACCACCCTAGACGTGTGGGTCACCGGTCTTCGCCGATTTTGTCTGAAAAAAGTTCGGACTCGAGTTTTTCCTCAGGTAGCCCTGCGGTTTCTCCGCTTCGGCCACCTCCTCCCTCATGTTCAAGGGTGCCCAAGAAACGGCCCCACAACCGTTCCCCGGGTTTTTCCAGTCACCGGTCCCCTAGCTCTGCTACTCGGGACCGGTCCCCTTTACGCTCCACCACGTCTTCGAAGGTTCAAGGTGCGGATGTTTCAGCGCAACCTCAGACCTTTGACCCTTCCATGTGGTGGTCCCACATGATGGGGGAATACGCCAGGCATTTCAGTTCTGCCTCCCCCCCCGTCATACCGGGTGAGCCTTCATCTTCTAGGAGGGATCGGGTTTCCCTTCCACCAGAGACCCTAGATCACAGACTGTTCCTTCAGTCTCCTCCCTCCTCGGGTCCACAGGGCGCTTCTTCTGCACAGCCCCCTATGTGGCCCTTTTTCCCTCCATTTCCCTTTATGGGCTTTCCCCCTCAGGATGCTCCCCCATCTCGCCCTGAGGCTGGGTCTCCTCCCTCTACTCGCAATCCCCCTACTAGTGGGACTGCTCTGAGCGGACACTTGGAGGATGAAATCTCCCTTCATGCTCCAGAGGAGGACTCCTTATTTGCTGAGGACGTGCCTCTTTCGTCCACCTCGCGCCGATCCAGCGCTCATTCCGAACCTCGTACTGACAATCCTCTCTCTGACGAGGACGAGGAGTCAGACGACAGTCGGTTTTCCATGGTCAGGGCTGTTCAGGAGGTCTTTGCTACCTTACCTGCATCAGTATGCAAACCGGCCCCTCCTCCCTCCCGGAAGAGGTGCGAAGGTTACCTTGACCTTGTCGGTAAGCCTAAGGAATCCAAATCAGTCGAACCGGAGTTGCTCCCTTTCTCTCCGGTCGTCCGTTCGGCTCTGGAGGATTTCGAATCTTCATCCTCCTCTAAGCCAGGACCGGGCTGGTTTATTCCAACTTCAGACCTTCGGCCTTTGGGTTTTAACCCCAAGACCTACAAGTTTCTGGAGGGTGATTTTTCTATCCACCCTCCGAAACTGGACCTAGATGCGAGTCGGCTCCGGCTCAAGGTCCCCTCCTCTTTACCGCTTCAGCAGAAGGTCCTGAATCGCTGGGAGCAACGCTCCCGCTTTCTTTCCGGCATCTCGTCGCATACTGACTCCTTCGTGGCCGCTCTTTCGGTCAAGCTACAACAAAAGGATGCCTTATCTGCTTCCGTCAGGCTTCTTTAAGAGGCCTTAGCAGCGACGGCAAAACATTCGATTTTGCTATCTCTCTCTCTCTCTTCCGAGATGACTCGCTGCAGGCGGGATGCCATCCTGGACGGCCCCAACAAGCTACTTCTCTCTTCTTCTCGAGAAAAGCTTAGGTCGGCCCCTCTTTCTTCTTCGTCCCTCTTTGGGGGCCGAATCAAGGAAGTAGCGGATGCCTCCAGGGAGGAGCAAATGCACGGCGCGGTGGCCTTCCAGCCCCGCACTCCTACTTCGGCTCCCCCTAAATTCCGGATACCGAAGAAACCTTCGGCTTCTACCGGTAAATCCCCGAAGGACTCGGAAAAGGGCAAGCCTCAATCTCCTTTCAGAGGCAATCCCTCTTCCAGGGGCGCTCGCCAATCTGGTCCTCAGCGACCACGATTTCCTCCTTCATCGCCCCCCACCCCTTCTTCTACCTCTACCAGTCAAAGGGGTAGGAGTAAGCCCTAGGGGTACGTCCTTTCTTCCGCTTCCTCTTCCAGACGTTCGATTAGGAGGAAGAGTGTTTCTGCCCCTTCCAGTAGGCGGCAGACTCACTCATTTCATTCATCATTGGGAGACAATCACCGACGACCAATGGGTCCTGTCTATCGTGAGACACGGGTATCGGGTTCCGTTCAGTCGTCCCCCTCCACTATCACGCTCTCCCATTCATCTCTCCTCCAATCATCCTCGTCTGGGACTCGCCATTTCAGATCTTCTGAAAAAAGGAGCGGTAGAAAGGGTCTCGATTCCAACCTCTCCGGGGTTTTACAGCCGTCTCTTTCTGGTTCCCAAGAAGGACGGCGGGTTTCGACCGGTCATAGACCTATCTCATCTAAACTCCTTCATTCCGAAGGAAAACTTCAAAATGGAAACAACTTCGTCGATCAGGGCAGCCGTCCTCCCCGGTCACTGGGCTGTTTCCCTGGATTTATCGGATGCCTACTTCCATGTATCTATCCATCCTCATTCCAGGAAATACCTTCGTTTTACGGATGGCCAAACTGTCTACCAGTTCAAGGCCCTTCCGTTCGGCCTGTCTTCGGCCCCCAGAATCTTCACCAAAATAGTTTCGGTTCTGGTCGCCAGGGTTCATTTTCGCGGCTCACGCCTCCTGGCGTATTTCGACGACTGGCTTCTTCTTCACATGGACCCAGTCGCTCTTCTCGACGAACTTCGATGGGTGACAGACCTAGCTCTCCGGCTAGGCTTCATCCTCAACTCCGAGAAATCGGAGTTGATCCCATCCCAGAACTTCACGTTTGTCGGGATGCAGTTTCTGACCGACCTAAACAGGATCAGAATTCCGGAACCCAGAATTATGTCTCTTCTAACTCTGGTTCGGGGGTTTTCGCGTCGGCAATCGATCTCAGCCCGCGAATTCCTATCGCTTCTCGGAGTAATCAATGCAGCAGCGGATCTTGTTCCGCTGGGCCGCCTTCCCCCGCGACCTCTTAAAATTTCCTACTTCGATCTGGGTCCCAGCAATTTTTTTCAACCATTCTTTCCGGTTTTTCCAAATTTTTCTCATCCGGGGTTGGGAATTCCCCCTCATTCTCCGAGAGGTTTCCTCTTTCTCCCTCAAGGGGAATGTTCCTCTTCGGGGCCCCTCTGCGGGTGGGGGGTCACGGGAAACCCTTTGGGGCTCACAACCGGGGTTTTTGGTCCCCGGGGGCGTTCCTTTTATCAAAAACCCAAACCCAAAAAACGTTCTAAGCCTTCGACTTTTCCCCTTTTACGGGCCCAAAAACGTTCTATACTACAGAAACACGACTGTTGCTCTTCATCCGCAAAAGGGGGGACCACTCCTTTTCTGGCGGGGAACGGCACCTTTTTTAGGGGTCATTCTTGGGGATCATTAAAGTCAGACTTTTCCCGGGGCTCTAAATTTAGGGACCAACGTCCCGCGGGATTTTTCCCCCTGGGAAAAATTCCCCCGGGGTCGCGACAACTCTTTTTTTCGTTTTTTGGTCTCCGCGTCATCTTTTTTCTACCGGGGTGAACAACCACTTCCCTGTTTGTGCCCCATCGGATCACGGGGTTGGCGATAGATGCCTTCTGAAAAACGGATCATCTATTGCTTTTTTCGTTTCACCGTTTTTTTTTTTCCTTAGTTCTAGGGAAACCCCCCGTTCTCTGCCGGACCCTGACCCATTTGGCCAACGAATCTTGGTTCGTGATTTTTGGATCTTTTGATAACGATCCTGTAAACTTCCCCGGTTCCGACCTTTTGTCAAAAGGGGCGGAACGGGGCCTACACACAATCCTGCGCTCTTCGTTTTTCCCTTGGGGTGTATCCAAAAGCGAGTTAGAAAAGAAATTTTCGCAACAGTTCCCCTATTATCTCTAAGCCAGGGGACAATCTACCCATCTTCTACCGGGGAAAGGGAAAGGGGCTTCCGTGTTGTGTTTGCCGCGAAAAAAAGGGGCAAACTCCTGTCGAGAAACCAAAACTTTCTATTTTTTTTTTTTAACGAAAAAAACTTGCGGCATTCTATCAAGGGTTAAGGCTATTTTTCAACCCCTTTTTTTTTTTCCCCAACCCCTTTCCCCGGGGTTGGGTTTATCTTTCGAAATTTTTCTTTTGTTTTAATTCTAGCCAGTTTTCGTTCTTTAATCCAAAGGGGATCTTTCTGTTTTTTCGGTCTTACAAGGGGACCTTTTGAAACCTCTTTTGACTTTTCTCCGCACGTAACTGGGGACGTTTTCCTAAAAGGGTTTTAAACGTGTTGCGAATTCATGCCTTTTTTACTGGGGAAAGGGCTTTTTTCCTTTTTCAAATCTGAGGCTCTTAATTTTTATTTTTTAAACCGGTTTTCCCTTTCAAAACCCAGCCCCCCTTGTCTTCCCCCTCCGTTTATTCCGACCTTTTCGGGGGCTTGCCCCGGGGGAACCTGAGGGTTCTTTTCCGGGGTTAGAGCCTTAAATTTTTCCTCCAAAGGTTAAATCTTAGGGGGGTTGTGTTTGATTTTTCCCCCAAAAAGGGGGGGGGGGCAAAATTTCGCAGACAAACCTTGGACCTCAACTTCAATTTGCTATTGGACTTGGGGCGGGGATTATCCTTTTTAAAATTAGACCACATACCCTGCTTTGTCTCTTTTTGGGCTTTCTTTTTTTAAATCTCCCGGGTGATATCTCAAAGCGGGGCCCTTGGGGAATCTCTACACTTTTCTTCCTTTTTTTCCGCCACTGCTAACCCCAACACAAACCTTTTTGGGTTTGGGGCCCCCTTTAGTGGCCGACAAAGTTTAAAAAATCATTACGCCTCGCGGCTTTGGGGGTTTCCTACTTCGGGTGTCGCTGCAAACAAGGTTCTTTGTTAGCAACCCCCCCCTTAGTGACGAATCTACCCCAATAAAACAGGTAAGTTTTTAGTATTAAAAGAAATTTTTGAAAAAAAATTTAAATTTTAATTAGTAAAAAATTCCTGTTTTTACGGGGGCCCCCCCCCTCCCCCTTGCTGGTGTTGTACCCTCAGGTTTTTATACAATTGGAGACGGGGTTTCCCCCCCGGGGAAAGGGGTTTTTGGGAAAGGTTTATTTTGCGGACTTGTTTTGGGAACTGTGCACAAATAAACATACCGAAAATAAAAATACTTCAAAAATTCTTTTATAAATTTTTTAAATTTAAAAATTGATTAAATCAAATTTTTTTTTTCAAAAGATGTGGAAAAAAAAATCTCTTAACAATTTTACTTTTAAATTTAAACTATAGTCATATCCCCCCCCAAACAAATTATCATTTTAATACTCTGATTTTTTTTTAAAAATTTTTTAACGGTTGCTTATTTATTTTTTTTAGAAAAAAACTTTTTTTTAATTTTTTTTTTAGTTTTCCCAACTTTTCCCTGTGCGTTTTTAATCAAGCACTTTTTTAAACGAAACCCCCCCGGGTCTTCGGATTTTTTTGTGAGGGAAACCTTTTCCGCTCTTGGGGGGGGCGGTTTTCTACCGGATCCCTTGATTCGGGCTTCCCCCCCCGTTTTTTACTGGAAGTTGCTATATACAATACTGTCTAGGAAAGTAAACCAAATGTCAAGTCAAGTTTTGAATGAAAATCTTAAAATTGATTTCATTTTTAAATCTATTTTTGGAAGAAGTTATAAAGTGATTGACGAAATGACGGGAAAAACTAATTTATTTTGTCAAGTTTTGTGGGAAGCTTTGTGCCATTTAACACTGTCAAAACATTAGCAATAGAAACCTCATGTTTTTTGTATGTTAATCAGGGGCAGCTCCCTGGCATATAGCAAAACTCGTTTTCTTGACAAGAAAAAAAAACCGTGGGAAAAAATTGCTCTCTGTTTAAAAAATTACCACTAAGCCCCTTTTTTTCACTCTCCATAGGGGCTATCTACCGTTTTATCAACTCCAAAATTCGCATGGACCTTCACCCCTACTGGGGAAACCGGGGTCGTAAAATGACAACTTTTAAACATTTTTTCATGGACTATTGTTTTTATTTTGGGGTCAAAAAAAACAATTTTTCGATTTATCCATTTATGGCTTTATACCTTTTTGAGTTGCCCTTTAAGAGGGGAGCACCTTAGTTTAAAAAAAAAAATAGATCTGACAAAATGTGCCCTAATTGGGGGTTTGGGGTGAAAAGGGGGGCACCAGGGGGGGTTTTTCTGTATATATTAAAATTTAAAAAGACCTCTCCTTTTTAAACGCTCCACGATTGTAAAACTGCAGGAATTTTCCCCTTTTAAAAATATGGCCAATTTCAAACTGAATGATTTCCTTGGAAACCCCCTACTCACTGACTATCCAGGGGCCTCTGGCCTTCTGTTTTTACTCACCTTAG
>CM037795.1:45094125-45115941 GCA_021229015.1 Solen grandis | reverse complement strand
TAGAAACCTCCACCTTAGCAAACGAGTCATACCTGAAGTAATCAGTCGAATTGTATTAAGAGACTGCTCAAGGGACTGCCAAAAAGTGGTCGCTTAATGAAATGGTCTCTTAATAGATTTTGTTTGGAAATCCAGGCAAACAAGTCATAAATATACAAACTGTAAGCTAAATTGTATCATAACGTTAGATTATATTACAACATAAATACGATGTAAAACTACACAATGTTTTGTTATTTTATACCAATAAACATCATCATGTTTATTTTTGTCATATCTTACGATTTTTTAGTGTTATGTTGGAATAATACCTTGGATCATTGGCTGAGGTTTGCATTTGGTTTTTCGGTGGAAAAACACAACATTTGACATCGAATTCATGTATTGATTCGGACAATTTCAAGAAAAATATTTTTTAGCGATGAGCTTTCTTTATGTCTCTGTCTACATAAATCCAGAAACCCCGATAAATTTATTTCAACCGTGCGCCCTCGTCGAGTATCATAAAATGTAAAGTATAACTTATAGTTACGAATTATTGATGGTACGCATTGCATCCGGAAGTATTAATTTACCTTATTCCCAAATTTTCTCTTACCAAAATCCGAAGCATTCGGCATTTGGAGGGATGGTTTCAACTATGTTATGCATAGTAACTTTTGAACGGGAACCAGGAACTATATTTAGAATTTAGTTGCACATGGTGCAGTCATGCGTGGTCAAAACAAATTGGTTTCAGGTGAGCACTTATGATCGGGATAATTATACCCCCACAAATGAAATTTGGGGGGGTATATAGGAGTCACCCTGTCGGTCGGTCGGTCGTCGGTTTGTTCGGCGGTTGGTCTACAAATATTTGTCCGGAGATTTCTCCAAAACTACTGTACCTATGTTGATGAAACTTCATAGGTAGAAGACCTTGATGAGAGGAAGTGCAGTGCATAAGAAACCATTAACTCTGATGTATTTTGAAAGGAGTTATTGCCCTTTGTCATTTTTAATCTTTTGATTTTGTCCGGAGCATAACTCCAATACTAAAGTAGCTAGGTTGATGAAACTTCATATGTAGATTGATCTTGATGAGAGGAAGTGCAGTGCACAAGAACCATAACTCTGCATGTATTTTGAAAGGAGTATTGCCTTTGTCATTTTTAATCTTTTGATTTTTCCGGAGCATAACTCCAATACTAAGTAGCTAGGTTGATGGAAACTTCATATGTAGATTGATCTTGATGAGAGGAAGTGCAGTGAATAAGAACCATAACTTACATGTTTTTTAAAGGAGTTATTCCCTTTGTTAATTTTTGTTTTTTGATTGTGTCCGGAGCATTTCTCCAAAACTACTGTACTTATGTTGATCAAACTTCATATGTAGATAGACCTCATATGTAGTTTGACCTTCATGAGAGGAAGTGCAGTGCCTAAGAACCATAACTCTGCATGTATTTGAAAGGAGTTATTGCCCTTTGTCATTTTTAATCTTTTGATTTTGTCCGGAGCATAACTCCAATACTAAAGTAGCTAGGTTGATGAAACTTCATATGTAGATTGATCTTGATGAGAGGAAGTGCAGTGCCACAGAACATAACTCTGCATGTATTTTGAAATGAGTTATTGCCTTTGTGATTTTTAATCTTTTGATTTTGTCCGGAGCATAACTCCAATACTAAAGTAGCTAGGTTGATGAAACTTCATATGTAGATTGATCTTGATGAGAGGAAGTGCAGTGCATAAGAAAACCAAATGTAAATTCTTAAAGGACAGGTTTTTGCAAACAATAAATATGGTTGTGAACCATAATTAGACTGCATTTTTATTCTCTCAGATACGATCTTACATTTCCCGGTAATAGGGGGGTTTTAGGGAATGGTTTATTTTGCGGACTCTGTTTTGGAAGGGGGGGGCCCAAATGCCCAATCCTGAAGTAATAACAGGGAAGTATTTTCTAATTAAAATTTAAATTTTTTTAAAAATTCCCTTTCTTTTTTACAAAAAACATTGATTTTTAAAGTTTTTTTCACATAACTTCATTTTTTAAAAATTCCTTCCCTTTATTTTTTTTTTAATTTGATTGTTTTTGCCCCAAAAATTCAGTTCTTCATTTGTTGTTATGCTAGAACCCTTTTTTTAGATTCTAGGGGGGAGAACTTTTTTTTTATGTGTAAAAGGCGACGACCTGGGTGTGTTCCAAAATGGCTCCTGTTGAAGAATGCACTTTCTGATGAAAGGCCGGCCAAAAACCCCACAATTTTGCATATATAACCCTGCCGACTGCTGCTGTGATAAACCCCTGGAAAATTTTAACTCATATTTTAAAAAGTACAGCTTTAGACCATCATATGTTTCAAAGATCAATGATACAGGTTGGGGGGGTAATGGACGGTTTTCAATAAATTTCCTTTATCAAGTTACACTGGAGCAAGATTTATCAGGGGGGAATGTTGGGACAAACTCGTAGACTGTCAACATCAAAAGATTGTGTAGATTGATTTTGGACGACACTGACATGATTGTGTAATTGACATTCTGGACCCATACGAATGATTGTATAGATTGACTCTCTGGACTACACTGACGATGCTGAGAAGACGACTTTCTGGACTTACACTGACATGATTTTGTAGATTGACTTCTACTTTGCTTTTTTTCACCCAAAGTCAAAAAACTTCCCTTTATTTTTTTTTACGGGTCTTTTTACCCTTCACATAGTATTTCCCCTTATTAGACGCATTTTTCCTCTTACCGGATGTTTTTATCGTGCGTTTTTTTGGGAAAAATTTAAATACGATTATTTTGTTGGAAAATTTGGCTGACCCAATTACAAATACGCATTGTATTTAATTTTTTTAAACCCTGAAAAAAAAAAAAAAAAATTATAGTTCAGGTGCAAATTTTTTGTAAACTTCCCCATAATTTTCAAAAACTTTGGCATTTATTTTTTTCGCTCTGTACAAAAACAAAAAATGGCATTTAAAACCCCGGGAGTCGAATGAATCAGAATACTATTTTTTGAAGACATTTAAAATAAATAAAAACAAATAAAAATTTTTAATAAAAATATTTTCCTTTCTAAAAACTCGTATCCCGGGGAAATAATAATTTATAAAATTAAAATTTTTTTTCAAGCAGGAATATATACGTAATAGGCCCTTATGTTGTTGATTTGACCTTTTTCATACCCCAATGTTGTAGAGTAAATTTTCATAAATATTTGCATTGTTCCGAAATCATATGATTAAATGCAGAAGGAAAGATTAACTAAGAGACCTCATTAAATCTTGTTGCTTGCAGAAGAAAAGTAATTAAAAAACCTACTTTTATTATAAGTTTAAAAATAGATTTAAACAAAATGCTGATTAAGACATTTTTATTTAAAAAAATTGATATGGCGAAAGAAATGTAGGATGATTTGATTAAACAAACAGTTTTGTCAAATGAAAATGCGCGCGCACGTAACATATCGTAAACGTATTTTCAAAAAGGCAAAAATGTGTTTCGCTTTAACAGTAGAAGAAACACGTGCACAACATTTGGGGTAAAAATTATGAATGGGTTGGGAAAATTTAAATTTTTTATTTTAGGAAATTTGCTGAAAAAATTGGGGGAAAAAATAAGGCTTTAATTGAATTTGGGGGTCACCCAATTCGGCCCATTATATAAGGTTTAAAAAGCCCTGGCATAAAGGCATTAAATTGATCCCATTGTTTATATATTGCTTTCATGTAGTTACCTGTAAAATTTCACTCCTGAACTCATAAGGCAAACCAATCAATCCAATCAAATTGATTTAAAAATACAGTGGCCATCAAACCTTGATGATGTTATGGCAAATGGCCGCCATTTAGATGATTGCGCAAATTAAGCAGTAAAACAATACCCGGTAGAGATGGTGAAAGATGTTAATTGACATATGAACGATACTATCCGAGTATTCCACATCATTGCATAATAAGGAAGCATTAGAACTTCCACATTTGATTGGATAACTTGCGCCTTTTCATTGTTTTTTTTATTATCTGCCTACAGCAAGTGCTATACAGTGTAGAGTGATATGCGTTATTTACTTTCACTTTTGTTTTCTTTAAAGTTAATGGGTGAGGAAATTGTATTCTTAGAGGAATTTTTTATTTCTCAGAGGGGAAAAATATCAATTTTTTAGCTCACCTGAGCACGTGTGCTCAGTAAGAGCTTTTAGGATCGATGAATGTCCGTCGTCTGTCCGTCCGTCCGTCGTCTGTCGTCCACAATTTGTTCGTTTGCACTCTAGCATCTTCATTTATGAGCAATTATCTTCAAATTTTAAAACAATGTTTATAACCATAAAATCTCGGCCCAGTTCGATTATGGCTGATATCGTACCATTAGGTCAGGAGTTATGCCCTTTTAATATTCAAAAATGCCATATTTCAATTTTTTACGCTCTAGCATCTTCATCTTTTGAGCAATCCTGTTCAAATTTATGGCAAAGCTTATGACCCAAAAGGTCCCGATTTAGTTCGATATGGTGAAATTCATCAATTAGGTCAGGAGTTATGCCCCCTTTTTAAAATTCAAAAAAAGCCATATTTCACTTTGTTTACATTTTGCATCTTTATTTTTGAGAATCATTTCAAACCTAGGGGAAGCTTATGACCATAATGCTCGATTGGTTTGTTTTAGACGAGATCCGTAATTTGTTCAGAAGTTATGCCCCCTTTTAATATTCAAAAAAAGCCAGAAATACTTTGTTTGCACTCTGCACTTCATCTTTTGAGCTATCATCTTCAAACTTTATGACAAAGCTTTTGCCATAAGGTCTCGACTGAGTTCGATTATGGCTGAGATCCCCAATTGGTCGGAGTTTCCCCCCTTTTAATATAAAAAAAGCCATATTTCACATTTTTTCACTCTGCACTTCCTTTTTTTAGCAAACCTCTTCAAAATTTATGACTTTTTAATGACCATAATGTCTCGATTGAGTTCAATTGTGGTGAGAGGGTCATTTAGGTCAGGGGTTATGCCCTTTTAAAAAAAAAAGCAAGTTTCACTTTGTTTTTTCTCTACCAACTTCATTTTTTTGACAATTTTTTTAAACTTTAAAACAATGTTTTTTGCCCCTAATCTCAAAACGGGGTTTAATTAGAACTGATATTGACTTGTAAATTTAGGATTTGCCCATTTCACTATAAAAAAAAAACCCCGATTTCACTTTTACACTAAAACTTTTATTTTTTAAAACAATATCTTTCTCAGGTGACGACCAAGGGGCCCTCTTGGCCCTTTGTTT
The DNA here is from genome assembly GCA_021229015.1 of Solen grandis. Classification (NCBI taxonomy): domain Eukaryota; kingdom Metazoa; phylum Mollusca; class Bivalvia; order Adapedonta; family Solenidae; genus Solen; species Solen grandis. The sequence continues at coordinate 45,110,675 of CM037795.1, read as the reverse complement.
ACCATGTGGAAGCCCCATTTAAGGAATATGTTAAAATTATTTCCCTTTTTAAATTAGAAATTTTTGGTTAAAGTTTTGCATGCAAGTTACTTTCATGCTATATCTCATACCAGGATGCGATTATTTTTTTTTTTTTCCCGGGGTTTGGGGGGTTTTAAGTAACCGGGGTCTGGGTTTGGTTGGGGTCCTTGTTTTTGGTTTTTCAAAACAATTTCCCTCAAGGGTCAACCAAAATAGAGGAAGTGCAGGCAAAAAAAACCATAACTCATCTTGGAATTACAGAGTTATTGCCCTTTTTTATTTTTCCTTGTCCGGAGATAACTTGAAAAAAAGGTTGGATTTCAAAACAATTTCATACAATGGTAAAACCACAATATGGGAATTGCAGTCACAAAAACCCATAACTTTTGGGGGAAAAATTTACAGAGTTTTTTCCCCTTTGTTACTTTTCCTTGTCCATAGCATAACTTGAAAAAAAACGGGTTTGGAATTTCAAAACAATTTCATAAAATTTGTAAACCACAATAAGAGGAAGTGCAGTGCCCCAAAAAACCCTAATTTAATCTATTGAAAATTACAGATTATTGCCCTTTGTTTTTTTTCCCTTTGTCCGGAGCTTAATTTTAAAAACTACTGGTTGGAATTCAAAAAAAATTTCATCCCAATGGTAAAGGAAAACCCCTGTGAAAAGGGGGCCCCAAAAATTTTGGAAAAAAAAAAAACTAATGAAAAAATGTTTTTTTCTTACTTTCTTTTTAAATTTCCTAATAACTTCTTTCATTTCTAAAGCAGTATTGCGGGGGTTTTAAATTCTTTTTTTAGTGATAATTCAGTTATGTTTAAGGGTAAAATCTAAAAAGGAAGATAACATTTTGATGGAATATATTAAAAATTAGGGCCCCCCTTTTTAATTTTAAATTTTTTGGGTTACATTTTTTGCATTAAAGTACATCCAGCTTATTTTCTCAGAAATTACTTATGGAATTGATTTAAAAAAGTTAAGGAGTGTCTTCAGGGGCATCAAAAAAATTAAGGAGGAAAAATTTTGGGAAAACTAAATTTTTATGCAAAATTATAGCCCCCTTTTCTAATTTGGGATTTTTGGTAAAAATTTTTTGCATGCACAACTAGGCATGGGTTTTTTTTTTAGACATCAAAAAAATTTTAAAGGGGGTATCGGGGCTATCAAGTCATTTTTTTTTTGGGGATATTTTTACGAAAGGGGGGTATAAGGGGCAAGAAACTAAACATAGATTTCTTTTGTTTTTACCAAAAGCTTTTTTGAATAGTCGAGCATTTTGTCCTTGACAGCTCTTGTTATTGTTTTACCCCTTTCCCCCCCTTTAAAAAAAAAAAAAGAAAAAAAGGCTTATTGTTTCCCCCTTTTGGGGTCCTCCATTTATCTAAAAAAACTGGGGAAAACGGGAAAAACTCTGAAAGTATTTGTCTACAGACTTTAACTTCATGGATATTTACCCCGGGACATGATTTGGCACCCCTGGGTGTTTGCCTTTTTTTTGGGAAATGGGGGACAGATGGGCGATCTGTGTCCTCTGGATTTTTACAGGTGAGTGATTCCATGGCCTTCAATGCCCTCTTGTTTTTTTAAATTTTTATTAATACATACCTGTTTTTTAAATCGTTTTCTGTTTTTTTGCTACTACCAAACTTCCCGAACAGAGTTTTCCCTAAAAAAACTTTTCCCAAAAGGGGCCTGGTTTTTCTATGACATAAGATCCCCTTTGGGACATGCCTACTCATTTCTGTTTTGGAAGCCCTCTTGGATGTTAAAAAATTTTTTTCTTGTGCCCTTTTTCAATTAGCTTCCCGCTATTTGCACCGGCCTTTTTTTTACCTGTTTCCCTTGCCCTATAAGTTTTGTATATATATTTAACCCCCCAAAAAAAAAGTTTGGAAAATTATTTTTTGGGGAAATGGTTTTTTTTTTTGCCCCCCCTTGAAAAGTGGGCAGCATATAGCAATTTCTGTCCATATGTAGGACCAAAAAATTGTCCTTTCATTAACTGGAAAAAAAACATGGTTGGGTTTTTGAAACTTGGTAGGGAAAATTGGGTATTTATTAGTAGATGAAAACCCCCTTTTTATTTTGGGTCACTAGGTCAAAAGGGCAAGGTCAATTTGTCTTTGTATGAAATCCTTGTCCGATCATTAACTGGAGAACAACAGGGGCCCGGGGGTTTTTGAAATCTGGTAGGGGCTTTGGGCCCCCTGACCAGTAGATGAACCCCCTTGATTTTAAGGTCAAAGACAAGGTCACTGTGTACTAAATTTAAAAAACCCTTTTCCCTTCATTAAATGGAGGACCCAGGGGGCCCCGGTTTGTGGGAAAATTGGGAGGGCACGGCCATGACCGAGATGAACCCCATTGATTTTGAGGTCATATGTCAAAGGGGCTAGTCACTGAAACCCTTTAAAATATGAAAAACCTTGTGCTGGGTGGGAAAATAATTTTTGACAGCTATCATTCAACAAAAAAGCGGGTTTTGGGGGGGGTCTGTGTCCCTTTTGGGAAAAATTTCTGTTTCTATGAAGATGCTTCACATCTTGATGAAACTAGTGACCTTTTATTTTAAGGATGGATGAACATTGAAAAATTGGTTGTTTTGCCTCAGGGTTTTCCTTTGCATTTAAACTTTTTTCTATGAAGATAATTACATTTTTTATAAAATTTTGGCACACTTTTTACGCTTTTTTTGATTATTAAATATTTATGGGAAATTTATGGGGTGACCAATAAAGTTTTATGGGGTTTGGGTGAAAAATAAAAAATAGTTGTTTCCCTTTTAGGGTTTTTCCTGTATTATAAAAAAAATTAGAATATAAACAAATTTTTGGGGTTTTGCCATATCCTGGAAAGGGGATTAGGTCTCCCCGGACACATTTTCTTGTTTTTTTTTTGTTTTTTATGAGGCAGGGAGATAGAATTTGATAAAAGGAGGTTGGGTTTTTGGGAAATTAAAAAAAAAGGAGTGTAAATTTGTGTAGTTTCTTTAAAAAATAAATGATTTTTAAAAATTTGAAGTGAAAAAATTTTTTGGATGGTTTTATGTTTTGGGCGGATTTGTAATGCAGCCCTTAATCCTCTTGCAGGGGGGAAAATATTTACTTGGGAAAAATTGCTGCAAGGAGTCCCAGTCGCAGCAAATATTGTTGACCCCAAAAAAAAAAACACACACACACACCACACAAAACCCCCTTTGGGAAAAACCTGGTGGGGACTTTTTGAGGTCTCATGTAAAGGTCTTGTCACTGAAACCTTTAGTATAAAAATCCTTGTCGACTGGACGAAGATAATTTTGACATTTTTATCATTAACAAAAAAGCGGTTGTGGGGCTCTGTGTCCATGGAAACTTTCTATTTTCTTGAAGATGACTTCACTCTTGATGAAACTACTACCCCTTTAATCATGATAAAATCTTTTTAATATAAATGCAGATTTGGGGCTGAACCTTTTTTCAGGAGGATGAACATTGAAAAATTGGTTGTTCTGCCTCAGATTTCCCTTTTGCATTTAAATTTTTTTCTATGAAGATGACTTCATTCATGATGAACTAGATAACATGTACTCATGTAAGTTCCAAAATATTTATGCAAAGTATGGTGTGCCCAATTTTCTGGTTGGTGTTGCTGTAAAATTGTTTTCCCTCAGGTTTCCCTTTGGTTTAAGGTTTTTTTATGAAGATGACTTCACATCTTTTAAAATTTTGGTACACATGTACAGTTATATGTCTATAATATTTATGAAAAATTTTTGGAGGTTACCAATATTTCATGGTTGGAGAACAAAAAAAAATTAGTTGTTCTACCTCGGGTTTATCCTTATTTAATTAATAAAAATATAAGCAGTTTTTTGGTTTGACATATCTGGCGGGGCTTGTTTTCTACGGGGACACTTTTTTCTTGTTTTTTTGTTTTGCTTTTTTATGAGGCAGGGGCAAAAAATTTAAAAAAAAGGGGTTGGGTTTGGAAAATTTAAAAAAAAGGGATAGTAAGATTTGTTTATCTTTTAAAAAGATAAGGGTTTTTTCTAGGGGTTTTTGTTAAAGGAATGAAGACAGAATTTGAAGTGTTAATTTTTTTTGGTTTTTCATGTTTTGGGAGGATTTGAAAAGCAGTCCATTCCTGTTGCGGGAGGAAAAATATTTGCTTGAAATCTGCTGCAAGGAGTGCCGGTCAGCAGAAATATTTTTTGACCACCGTACACACACACAGCATAGGACCATTCCTTGCCCCGATTCCCCTTTGATGTTAAAAATCAGAAAAGGGCTTTGAAGCGGCATGCAATTCGCCCCCTCGGCAAGGATATCATTTGTGATACCCGTGGAGCATTTTTCTATTCACATGAGATCTCAAAAGTCCCCGTGTTCAAATAACAAACGCCCGTTGGTGTAATATTTGGGGGGGGAAAAGGGGTTCAATCACAGTATAATTATGCGACATCGGAACATCCCAGGAGGCAAGGGCAGTTGTGTGTCTTTTGGGGGCCTTGTTTCCAAGGAAAAACAGTGTGAAAGGGCACCCCCGTAAAATTCATGGAGTTGATTTTTAACCAAAATTCCCTACAGATAGAATTAATGGTTTAGAAACAAACGGGTCGGAGGGATTCTTTAAATGTAAAAAAAATGGCCGAAGAAGACCCGGGAAAAATTCCGAATAAACAAAAGATAAAAATTGTTTAAAGATTTTGAATATGCTAGGCATCAGAAACAAAAATTTTTTAAAGACCCCGGGGCATATGAAAATTCCTCAAGAAAAAAAAAGGTTATTACCAATTTTTGCTAAAATCTGTCATGAGAAGGGGTTGTTTGTCAAGGGTTTTCCCTAAACCATCTGTACAACGGCATGTTTAAATTTTTGCTGGGCCCCTTGATTTTGAAGCTGTTCCTTAAAAGGGGAATGCTTTCAGTCCCAAGACGGGGACTGTGAATACCCAGATATAAGGGGTACCAAAAATCTTGATGGCCACAGTTACAAGACCCAAGCAGGCGAAGGGTTTAGTTCGCCGTATACTGATTCTGAAAAAAATTCTCCAATTTACAATGTACAGGTCGTTGACATGGTGACACATATCATGTGACCGGGCGGCTAGGGAGGGCCTAGTAATGGCTCTAAAACAATAACCCCCCCTGTTTATGATGATGTGACATCTCCCCAAAAAACCCGGACAGAATTCGATTAAAATTGGCAGGGATGTCCCTTTGGGTGAAACTTCACAAAAGTTTCTAAAAAACTTGTCCTGTGAATCTGGTTGCATGGCAACAGAAAAAAAATAAATTTCCATAAAAATGCAATGTATTGTGGTATTTTAAGCTGTCTGTTTTTGGAAGAAAAAAAAAAAAACTTTTGGTCGAAACTCTGGGGTCCCGTTTCGTCAGGCATCGAGTATCCGGAATTTAACATTGGCCATAACTTTTTCTACTAGGAAAATTTTTTAAAACTTTCAATTTTTGTTTAATATTCATCTTGACAAGCCCCTATCCAGGCATATGTAAATTTTTCCCACCTATTAAACCTTGACCTTTGACCTTTTTTTTTTTGAAACTTTTGAAAATTTTAAAAATTGCCTGTCATTTCAAAAACCGTTGTAAAAAAGGGCACAAATATTTTACTGTGAATTCCTGGTAGCAAGACCTTTTCCCTCAATGTTACGCTTTTAGACTTTTGACCCTTTACCTTTTAAAAATTTGACCTATTTTTTTAAAAAGTTTAATAAAAAAAAATTTTCTGCTGTATGTTTGAAAACTTTAAAATGCCTGCAAATTTTGAACCCTTTTCCGACCCGGGCATGATATTTCACTATGAATTCCTTTTGGCAAGGGCCCCCTTTTTTCCTTTTCAATTTTTTTAATTTCCTTTTTTTTTGTTGGCCATAACTTTTTACTATTTGACATAATCTTTTATATTTTGGGATGCATTTCATTTGACAAGGGTTTTTTCGATAGACCCCAATTTTTTTATCTTTCGACCCTTTACCTTTGAAATTATTTGCCAAAAACTCGGGGGGAAATTTTAAAATGTATTTCTTTTGTCATTTTTCAAAATTTTTTTTAGCTTTGACTATTCGTTTTAATATGAGGCTATTGTAGTCAAAGTCGGGCGGGGTTTGGGGGTTTTCGCTTTTTGGGTTTAAATTTTGCGTGCAAGTTACTATCAACCTTTTATCTCAATAACCATTTTTTGGGATTGGGCTTGGGGAAAAAATTTTAAAAAATTTTTCGGGGGTCAGACAACCAAGGCAGATAACTTTGAATGAAATTTTATATGAAAAATTTTTGGGCCCCCTTTTTTAAATTAGAAATTTTTGGGTTAAAATTTTGCATGCAATAGAAAATTTTTGGTTTTTAAAATTTTTGGGGCAAGCTACTATTGTTTGTATCTCAATAACCCTTCATTTTGGTTTTTGACTTGAAAAATTTCAAAAATGTTCAGGGGGATCAAAACAAAACCCAAAGGGAAAAAACTCTTGATGGAATATATTACAAATTATGGCCCCTTTTTAACTTTTTTTGGTTAAAGTTTTGCATGCAAAGGGTTTCTCTCATGTTTATTTCAAATATCAAGCATTTTTTTTATTTGAAACATCTTTAAATTTTTTAGGGGTATCAACTTTCCCGGGGAGAAACTCTTGATAGAATTTGTTACAAAATTTTTGCCCCTTTTTTTCCCTTTGAAATTTTGGTTTAAAATTTTGCATGCAAAGGGACTTTATGTTATAAATTTAGTATCCGGCTGGGGTTGATTTGAAACATTTTTTTAAAATGTTAAGGGGTTTTTATACTTTCTTTGGGGGGAAAAATCTTTAAAGGAATATGTTACAAAATTTTTCCCCCTTTTTAAAATTTGAAATTTTGGTTTAAAATTTTGCTGCAAGTTACTTTTATGTTATATCTCGTTCCAGGGAAGGGGGTTGATTTGAAAATCTTTTTTATGCTTAGGGGTATCAAAAAATATCAAGGTTTTAAAACTTTTTATTTGGGAAAATATTACAAGTTATTGCCCTTTCTTTTTTTTCAGGCTTAAATTTTTGTCACAGTGACCCTTGACATTTTACTGTAGACCTCAAAATAGGGGGAATTAGTGGGTCTTCACATATCTATAATCACCACAAACATCAGTCTTCATTACCCAAAAATTTTTCTTTAAGAATTGAAATTTCTACTCTCCAACACATCTTCTACAGAGCAAGCATTCGGCGGGGAAATGTCAACATGGCTCTTGTTACTCAAACTATCGGTTTAAACAAGGTAATTTAAAGCCAATGTATGTGGATACTAATGGTTGTGGAAAATAATCACTGCATTACAACCCGATTGCGGAGCAGTAGAAACACTTCCACCCGTTGTGCAATCAAACATCAGCAAAACAACCTCAAGTAAACAAGATGGCTGCTTCCTTGTCATACAAAAAATATATGCACATTATAGAAAGGAATACTTTTTTCTAAGGTTTCAAACTCGGGCTGCGCACTCCCTATATATGGATGCGCACAATACTTGGATTTTACGGTTATGAAAAACTTATAAAAATCATTTCCTTCAAAACTACTGGCCAGTTTTCATATTGTTTCAGTACAGATGTTCCTTGGTATCCCTCTGCCAAGATTGCTAAAATTATTCCGATCCATAAAAAACATGGCTGCCAGATGCGGGGCTAATTTGCCTTATATGTATATAGTGAAAACTTTAAATGACATCTCCTCTGAAATTGCTGAACAGAATTGATTACACCTGGCAGATATTGATCTTGGGTGAACCTTCACAAAAATTGCTATTTAAAATAAACTTGATCCATATTGTATCAAGTCCTGGAAAACACACTGGATATTATCTTAATCTCACAGGCATTAATGACTATCAAATGCAGAATGCTGTTTGTTTGTTGTGAATTGGTTTGTTGAATTGGGTTCATATTCCATCGTATTTCAGTCATTTGGAGACTAAATGTAGAATGCTGCAAATGACATGTTACCTATAAATAATGTTTCATTCCTACAGTAATTCACAAGATGTCTGGTAAAATTGATGTTCTTATATTTTTGGACTACCCTGGCAGCAACATACTAAAGTTGCTTAAGTGGTTCTGGTATGGATCTATATAGACAACACCAATGTATAAGATAAAGTCTATGAAGATCTATTCAGATTAAAACAGTATCAGGCTTAGGCCTCTGTTATCGGGAAAAAACGCCTAAATACGATTAGATTCTCTACAGCATAGGAATAATTCTGAATTGTGAAACACTTGTTTTTGTCAAAAAAGATTGTTTTTTTTTGTACATGGTAAAATAGAAAATTTGTTCTATTGAAATAAAGCGTGATAAGTTAGGTTTTCGCACCTCACAATGTGGAAACCTATTTTCTTCACCTGTTGATTTGTTATTTTAGCTCACTGAGCACATTGTGCTCATGGTGAGCTTTTGTGATCCCCTTTTGTCCGTCGTCCGTGCTTGCGCCCGTCGTCAACAATTTCTTTAAACACACATCCTTCTAAATACTCACTGGATTTTGATTTAAAAAATTCACAGGATGTTCATTATGGGGCCCTTTTCCAAAGTTGTTAAAATTATTTTGATTGGACAAAAAATCTAGGTCACAGGAGCTAAAAAAAAAAATTTTTAAAAAAGAAAATTTTAAAAATCTTCTTCTCCGAAACCGCATGGCCTGCCTTTGATTTTTTGTTAGCTCACCTGAGCATTTGTGCTCAAGTGAGCTTTTAGGATCGCCCTGCGTCCCTCGTGCGTCGTCAACATTTTTTTTTAAAAGACATCCTCTGAAACCACTGGACAGAATTTGATTAAACTTGGCAGGGGGTGATCCTTGGGTTTAACCTTCACAAAAGTTGTAAAATAAAACTTGATCCATGTAGAACTTGGTTGCAATGGCAACATAAAGAAAAAAAAATGAAAAAATTAAAAATCATCTTCTTCCAAAACTTTCTGGCCAGATTTTTAATAAATTGGTAGGGTGTTCCTTGGGTCAACCTCTACCAAAGTTGCTTAAAATTATTCCGATCCGTAAAAAAAACATGGCTGCCCGGGGCGGGGCCTTATTTGCCTTATATGTATATAGAGAAAAACCCTTTTTTAAAAACAATCTTCTCTGAAACCCCCTGGACAGAATTTGATTAAACTTGGCAGGGATGATCCTTGGGTCAACCTTCACAAAAGTTGCTAAAATAAACTTGATCCCTGTAGAACTCTGGTTGCCCTGGCAAACAAAAAGGAAAAAAAAAATTGAAACTTTAAAAATCATCTTCTTCAAAACTACTGGTCAGATTTTAAAAAAATTGGTACAGATGTTCCTTGGGTCAACCTCTACCCAAAATTGCTTTAAAAATTTTTCCCATCCGTAAAAAAAACATGGCCGCCCGGGGCGGGGCTTATTTGCCTTATATGTATATAGAGAAACCTTTAAACAACATCTCCCTTTAAACCATGGACAGAATTTGATTAAACTTTGGGAGGGATGATCCTTGGGTCAAAATTTCACAAAGGTTGCTAAAAAAAACTTGATCCATGTAGAACTCTGGTTGCCATGGCAACAAAAAGAAAAAAAAATGAAAACTTTAAAAAAACATCTTCTTCAAACTTCTGGGCCCGATTTTAAAATAAAAATTTGGGGGCAGATGTTCCTTGGGTCAAAAATTACCAAAGTGCTAAAATATTCCGATCCGTAAAAAACATGGCTGCAGGGGCGTGGGGTTATTTGCCTTTATGTATATAGAAAAACCTTTAAACAACATCTCCTCTGAAACCACTGGACAGAATTTGATTAAACTTGGCGGGTGATCCTTGGGTCAACCTTCACAAAAAATTGCTAAAATAAACTTGATTCCCTGTAGAACTCTGGTTGCAATGGCAACAAAATGAAAAAAAAAAAAGAAAACTTTAAAAATCATCTTCTTCAAAACTACTGGCCAGATTTTAAAATAAATTGGTACAGATGTTCCTTGGGTCAACCTATTTATCTCAGGTGAGCGTTTAGGGCCATCATGGGCCTTTGTTATGTAGCATGATCTTATGACTCTCTACCAAGATTGTTCAAATTATGACCTGGGGTCAAAATTGACCCGCCCCAGGGGTCACTTGATTTAACATAGGCTAATTTTAGGAAAAAAACTTGAAAAATCTTCTTCTCAGAAACCACAAGGCCTTGGGTTTAGATATTTGGTGTGCAGCATTGTCTAGTAGATCACAACCAAGTTTGTTCAAATCATGGCCCTGGGGTAAAATTTTGGGGCCCTGCCAGGGGTCCCCTGATTTTACATAGGCTAATATAAAAAAACTTGAAAAATCTTTTCGCAGAAACCACAAGGCCTGGAGTTTAGATATTTGGTATATAGCATTATCTAGTGGGTCTCTACCAAATTTGTACAAATCATGACCTTTGTGTCAAATTTGGCCCCACCATAGGGGTCACCTGATTTTACATAGACTATATTGGAAAAAAAAACTTAAAAAATTTCTTCTTCTCAGAAACACAAGGCATACAGTTAAGATATTTGGTGTGTAGCATTGTCAAGTGGATCTCTACCAAGTTTGTTTAAATCATGACCCTGGGGTCAAAATTGGCCCCACCCCAGGGGTCACTTGATTTAACATAGACTAATATAGGAGAAACCTGAAAAATCTTCTTCTCAGAAATCACAAAGCCTGGAGTTTAGATATTTGGTATATAAATTGGGCTAATAGACCTCTACCAAGTTTGTTTTAAATCAGGGCCCTGGGGGCAAAATTGGGCTCTGCCTCAGGGGTCACTTGATTTTACATAGCCTAATGATACCAGGTGAGCGATTCCAGGGCCATAATGGCCTCTTGTTTAGCTCACCTGAGCACCTGTGCTCAAAGTGAGCTTTTGTGATCGCCCTTCGTCTGGTGTCCATCTTGTGACGTGCGTCGTCAACAATTTGGCTTTTTACACACTAAAGGCCATATTTTTAGGGCAATATTCATGTAACTTGGTCAGAATGTTTCCCTCCATAAAATCTTGGACAGGTTCAAATTTGGGTCATGTGGGGTTGAAAAGTAGGTCACAAGGTCAAATCTTAGTAAAACCTTGTTAACACTCTAGAGGCCATATTTTTGGCCCAATCTTCATGAAACTTGGTCAGAATGTTTGTTTGCATTAAATCTTGGACAAGTTCAAATTTTGGTCCTGTGGGTCAAAAAGTAGGTCATGAGGTCAAATCCTAGAAAAACCTTGTTTACACTCTATAGGCCACATTTTTGGCCCAATCTTCATGAAATTGGTCAGAATGTTTGTTTCCATAAAATCTTTGGGTTTGAATTTGGGTCATGTTGGGTCAAAAAGTAGGTCATGAGTCAGATCTTTGAAAAACCATGTTAACACCCTTCAGGCCACATTTTTGGCCATATCTTCATGAAACTTGGTTGGAATGTCTGTTTCCATAAAATCTTGGACAAGCTCAAAAGTGGGTCATGTGGGGTCAAAAAGTAGGTAAATATGAAAAATCCAACATATGTTGCTCATTTATAATCAGGTGAGCGATTCAGGGCCATCATGACCCTCTTGTTTTATTTTTATTATTAGCCACCTGAGCACTTGTGCTCAAGTGAGCTTTTGTGATCGCCCTTCGTCCGTCGTCGTGCGTCGTCAACAATTTTCTTTAAACGACATCTCCTCTGAACCACTGGACAGAATTTAATGTAACTTGGCAGGAATGTTCCTTGGGTGAGGCTCTACAAAGTTGCTAAAATAAGTTGATCCATGAAGAACTCTGGTTGCCATGACAACGGAAAGAAAAATAATTTGAAAACATTAAAAATCATCTCCTCCAAAAAACTGGCCAGATTTCAAATATAATTTGGTACAGATGTTCCTTGGGTGACCCTCTACCAAAGTTGCTAAAATTATTTGGATCTGCCAAAAAAACATGGCCGCCAGGGGCGGGGTAATTTGCCTTATATGTTAAGTGAAATCTTTAAACACATCTCCTCTAAAACAGTGCACAGATTGATAAAATTTTTGCAGGAATTACCCTTGGGTGACCATCTCCCCAAGTTGCTAAAATTATTTGGATCCCCAAAAAACTGGCTGCCAGGGGCGGGGCTAATTTTGCTTTATATGTATATAGTGAAATCTTTAAACACATTCCCTTGAAAAGGCACGAATTTGATAAAAATTTTGCGGGAATTACCCTTTGGGTGCCCTCACAAATTTCTAAAATTATTTGGATCCGCCAAAAAAATGGCTGCCAGGGGCGGGGCTAATTTGCCTTTTATGAAATATATTGAATTTTTAAAAACGACATTTTCTCTGAAACGCTGAACAAAATTTTGATAAAATTTTTTGGCGGGATGTATTGCATGACCATCTACCAAAGTTGCAAAAAATTTTTGGGATCTGAAAAAAAAAACAGGGCCCGCCAGGGGCGGGGTTTTAATTTCCCTTTATTGTTATAGGGGAAATCTTTAAACGACATTTCTAAAACGCTGAAAAAATTTGAAAAAATTTTGGGGGAAAATTTTTCCTTGCGTGACATCTCCCAAAAGTTGCAAAAAATTATTTGGATTGCCAAAAACATGGCTGCCGGGGGGGGGCAAATTTGCCTTATATGTTATGTGAAATTTTTAAAACGAATCCCCCAAAAAACAGGTCAAAATTTTGATAAAATTTTTACAGGAATGATCTAGGGTGCCTTCCCAAAAATTTGGGCCCTAAAATTTTTTGGATTGCAAAAAACATGGCCACCAGGGGGGGGGCTAATTTGCCTTATATGTATATAGTAAAATTTTTAAAAACGACATCTCCTTGAAACAGCTGCCAAAAATTTGATCAAATTTTGCGGGAGGGACCCTTGGTGATATTTCCCAAAGATGTAAATTATTTGGTCTCCCTTAAACTGGTTTCCCAAGGGGTGGGGCCTTTTTCCCTTATATGTTTTTGTGAGATCTTTAAAAATTCCCCTATGAAAAAGGTATAAAATTGAAAAATTTTGCAGGAATGATCTTGGGGGCAAAATTAACTTACAAAAAGAAATTTAACAAAAAGTTTGTTTTTTTAAAACTGATATAAGGAACTCTTTTTTTCTGGCCTGTTTAGTAAGGTTAATATTAAACCCCTTGTATAGGTGGGTTCTAGGGCCTTCTTAACCAATATCTCAAAAAAGTATGAAATGTTAAGTGTAAAAAAATTTTGAATTTTGGCTGAATTTGCCGTTAGGACGGGGTTTTTTATGCCCTTTTGAAATGAAAAAAAAGGGCTTTTTGCTTTGTTGCACTTAAAAATTTTCTGAAAACCTCTTTTCCTTTTACGCCTAGCTCTCATTTTAAAAACGTTGTTTACATGTTTGGCAATTGAAGGATATTTATTCGGTGAGCGTTTAGGGCCACATGGCCCCCTTTTTTTTCCAATTCCCCCCCATTTTTGTAGCCGATTAGCAGCCAGTGAGGGGGAAAACTTAGCTATGAAAATTTTTGGGGATGGAGTCACTGTATCTGAACTTGTGCCCAAATGCTCAAACTTTTCACTTTTGGATGGTTAGAAATTGGGTATGTGGGGTCAAAAAATAGGTCACCAGGTCAAATTTTAGAAAAAAAAATTTGAACACTCTAGAGGCCACAGTTTTGGCCCAAATTTTATGAAAATTGGTCAGGATGTTTGTCTACTGATATTTAGTGAGTTTGAAAAAGGGTTTTGTGGGTCAAAAAAAAAGGGGCACCAGGTCAAAATTTTTAAAAAAAATTTGAACACCTAGGGCCCAGTTTTGGCCCAATCTTATGAAAATTTGGGAGGGTTTTTTTTTGTCTATATGTTTTGGATGAGTTCAAATTGGGTATGTGGGGTCAAAAAAATAGGTCACCATTCAAATTCTGGGTTTTTAAAAACCCGTGAAAAATCTAGATGCCACTTTTTGGCCCCCAAATTTTATGAAAACTTGGTAGGTTTTTTTGTTACATGATATTTGGATGAGTTCGAAATTGGGTCTGTGGGGGGCAAAAAATAGGTCCCAGGTAAATTTCCAGAAAAAATTGTGAACAATCTAGAGGCCAATTTTTGGCCAACTTCATGAAATTGTGGATGTTTTTAAATGATATTTGGGGTTTGAAATTTGGGGATGGGGGTAAAAACTAGGTCACCAGGTCAAATTCTAGGGAAAAACCCTTTTGAACAAACTAGAGGCCAGTTTTGGCCAAATTTTTAATGAAAATTAGTTGGAGTTTGTTCATGTATCTGGGGGAGTTCGAAATTGGGTCATGTGGGGGTCAAAAATGGTCCCAGGTCAAATCTTAGAAAATCTTGTGAAAGTTTAGGCAACTTTTTTTTTGGGTCAATCTTCATGAAAATTTGTAGAATGTTTGTCTTTATGCTATGTCGGATGGTTTGAAAATTTGGTTTTGTTGGGGAAAAAAAAAAGTCATGGGCTCTTAGAAAAAACCCTTGTTAACACTCTTGGGCAACGTTTTTGGCCGTCTTTGAAAATTTTGGGCGGATGTTGGGCCGTATCTTGATGAGTTTAAAAATTTTGACTTAGGGTTTTAAAACTAGGTCACCCGGTCAAAAACTAAGAAAAACCTTGTGAACACTTTAGGTTACGTTTTGACCTTATTTTAACTTTGGCAGAAAGTTTGTTTACATCAAAACTCGATGAATTTTTAAAAATGGGAAATGGGTCAAAATTTTAGGCCCCAGGGCAATTTTAGAAAAAAATTTGTGAACACACTGGGCCCCAATTTTTTCCCCGTCTTCATTTTTATTGATATGAATGATGTTGAGAATTCCCAAGTTGAGTTTGGGGGAAAATTCAGGTGGATCAAAAATGTGGCCATTATCAAATTTTAGAAAAAACTTTTTATGCCCGATTTTTTGTCTCATGCCTAACATGCTTTCTTAAACAGGTGAGCGACCAGGGCCCTCTTGGCCCCCTTGTTTATTGAAATTTACTAAATTTACATAAAAAAATAAAATGTGACTTTTTGTACATTTTAAAATTTTGGAAATATACTTTTAAAGATATTTTTGGAAAACATGAATCTTAAAATTTGGGCTTTCTTCTATCATTCTACTGAAAGGAGAAATTCAAAAAAAAATCCTTAAACTCAGAAAAAATGTTTGTTTTAAAAGCTTGGCCAACAATGACAGGTGAAAAGCTGCAGAAAAAAAATTTTGGAAAATTTCTACCTTTGGCTGTCATTTGCCCCCCTTTTTTTCCAAAAAATTTTCCAAATTCCCGTTTTTTTAGGGGTGAAGTTTCCCCCTTTACAATTTCAGGAATCTTAAAAAATTTTTTTTTTTTTATTAGCTCCCCAGCCAACGTGTCGGTGGCTTTTGTGTCCCCCTTGTCCGGCGTCCCTCATGCGTTTGTCAACAATTTGGCTCGTTAACCTCTGAGGCCACATTTTGGCCAAATCTTTATGAAACTTGGCCATAGGAAAAAACTTGATAACACTTAGAAAACCCCATTTTTTGGCCCCAAACTTCATGAAACTTTGGGCAGAAAGTTGAATTTGGGTAAGTGGGGTTTAAAAAAAAAGGTCATGTCAAAAATTGTAAAAACCTTGTTTAAAACCCCTAGAGGCCACATTTTTTGCCATATCTTCTGAAAAATGGTTTGGATGTCTGTTTCCATAAATCTTGGACAAAACTGGGGGGAAAATGGGTCATATGGGGTAAAAAGTAGGTCGATATGAAAAATCCAAAAATAGTTGTTAATTTAAATCGGTGGGGGATTCGGGGCCCTCATGGCCCTCCTTTTTAAAAAAAGTGTCCGTCTACCTGGGTGTGTAGCTAGATTTAATTAACTAGCCAGGGAATTTGTAAACTACAAATAGTTTACCCTTTTCTGGGGCCTTAAAATTTTGGAAAGACTAATAATTACACTTCTGGTGTTACGTCATTAGTTCAAATTGGGGGTCCAAACCCCCAAAAATGCGTTTTTTATTTGGGCCCCATAGTTGGGTTTGAGAAAGTATAGTCTTTGTGGTTTCGAAAATTCTTGGAAAACCCTAATATAAAGCAATAAAAAATTATTTATTTTTAAAAAGTTATTTATTTTTTAAAAATTCCTAATCATTTATTCTGGGTTTTCTTCTGTTTTTTTCTACCTGAGCACAAAAGTGCTCTGGTGGCTATTGTGATGCCCCTTTTTTCCGTGTCCGTGTCCGTGCGTGCGTTTGGGGCCCTCCCCTCCAATTTTCCTTTAAACAAAAAATTCCCCATGAACCCCTGAAGGGGTTTTGACCCAAAATTACAGGAATCATCTTTGATGCCCCCCTATCAAAGTTGTACAAATTATTTGATTGGTTAAAAAAGTAGGGCAAAAAAGCTAAAATAGATTTTAAAAAAAGAACTTTGAAAATCTTCTTCTGCAAAAACTGCAAGGCCTGGCTTGTATTTGGTATGTAGCTTTTTATGGGCCATTACCCAAAATTTTACAAATTAGCCCCACGGTGAAAAAATGACCCCCCACAGGGGGACTTGTTTTCATAGGTTAATAGGAAAACTTTAAAAATTTCTTTATGAATCCATTTTGGCCTAGAGGTTGTTTTTGGTATGTAGCATTCAATTTT
>CM037795.1:45044025-45094025 GCA_021229015.1 Solen grandis | reverse complement strand
AATACGCATAACATTGCTTCAAGATGAGTTAGAAAGCTGATATATGGACTGAATATACGTCTCTACTTGTTTTTACATTATAAGAAGACGAACGTTTTATGACGTCATGTGTCGTTAAAAATACTATACACTTTTTTTTACTTAAATTAAATGGTATTTTTTTTCGAAAATGTGAATATGAATATTCCTTGTATAGCAATGTTTGGTCGTTCTTTTTATGATTTAACAAAAAATCATGGAGTAATGCAAATAACAAACTTCGTTTATGTTATTTTATAATAGAGCCAAATATATTGCAGTGGGATTGAATAAATTTTAAAGACATTTGTTTTTGTAACTAGGTTACTGAAATTGGTCAACTTGTAAGAAAGTGATGTCAAAATAACAATTGATATTAAGTTAATTTTGCCATACGATATAAAGCTCTTAAGATTGCCAAATTTAACAGAAAGTCCTATCATTCGTATCAACGAATGAAATCTAGTTATTATTATTCTACTTTTTTCTTCCTTTTGAGGTTCAAATTAAAACAGGTTGCCGATGAGCTAGCAGTATGAAATTTTAACAGTATGCACAGTGACTTTGGTGTTTTTGATCGTCATATTTTTTTCTTCATGTGATGTCACATCACGTCAGGGCTGAAAAGAGCTACAAAAGTTTGTACGCACTCTACAACCGTCATGTCTGGATCGATTTACTTGTTTTTTTTCACAGAATGTATATATTAAGTTCTTGTTGTGCAGGATTATATACCTTTTGCAATATTTGAAAAGATATATGGCTGAACCAAGTTTCGAACTTTGGACCTGAAAATGTATTGAAGTATTACGAAGCACTCAGATAAGCTAGAAACATGAAATTTGGACAGAATATGTGTCCTATTGATTTCTTTCCGCTCTGAAAAGACTGGCGTCGTATAAAGTAAAATGACCTCATGACGCGTTATCAATTTTTTTATCCAAAATATAAGTTTTTTAGCACTGGAAGACAAAGTTTTTGACCGATTTGCATAAAATTTTCACTGAAGGTGCAACATAGCCTCGTATTGTCATCAGTCACTTCCTCTTCCGGATCATAGCTAAGGTCAAGGTCACATGTCAATTATCGGTTTTTTCTTCGGCCTTAAATATCTCAAAAACGAAAAATATTTTATCGAGACACTATGGTATAATTTTTTAAATTTCAGATGATATATAGTTATTGAAGATCGGGGTTGAATCAGTTAAGTTATTTCAGAAAAACAAAAGTGTTGCAAACCTAAGCGCACTTTACTACTTATATCTCGATAATTATTGATTTTTTTAATAAGAGTATGAATATAATTTGTAGATCAATGCCCGGCCGTTCTTTTGGTGTTTAAATTTTAAAGATTGACCGAATATTCATTAAGTTATAGGGAAAAACAAAACGATATGAACATATTTATCCCCGATTTTTGCCGTATGCTCAAGGTTTAAACGTCCGTAGCTACAAAGTGTTTAAAGATACATACAATTATGAAGCAAGGGAATTGTGGGACATTAAATGACCTTTCTAACGGTACCTAGCTTTTTAAAATTGGACGTAATATATGGAAGTTACATGAAAACTAAGAATGCAGTAAAACCGTTCTTTCATGCACTCCCGCACTAAGTCCCGATCACTTGATTCCTTGTTTCGAAGAACCTAATATTTACTTTTTTTTAAATAACATAACGAACACTTTTTTTGCATGATGTAATGCGGTTCTAATGATATGCAGATTTTAATGATCAGACCATAAATTATAAAGTTATTTGTCGAAAGGCAATACTAGACATGAACATCTTTTTGTCGATTTTTGCCTTTTTCTTGAAAAATAACTTTCTTTATCTCAAAACCCGTAATAGAAAAGTTGAAACATGAAACACGTGAAATGTTGGAAATTTAAAGGCCTTTCTAATGGTACCTAGCGTTTTAAAATTGGACATCGGACATCCTATAAGGAAGTTGGATGAGAAATAAGAATTCATTTAAACCGTTATTTCATGCATTTCTGCAGTTAGTCCCTAACATTTGATTGCCTTTTTCTAAGAAACTATTAATTTTTGAAATAACATAAAGAACAGTTTTATTAGCGTAATGCAATGTGGTTCTAATGGTACGCAGATTTTAATGATCGGACCATTCATTATAAAGTTATTTGTCGAAGGGCAATAATAGACATGAACATCGATTTGCCGATTTTTTTGCCGTTTCCTTGAAAAATTACTTTCTATATCTCAGAACACGTGACAAAAAAGTTGAAACATGAAACACGTGAAATGTTGGAAATTTTAAGGCCTTTCTAATGGTACCTAGCGTTTTAAAATTGGACATCGGACATCCTATAAGGAAGTTAGATGAGAAATAAGAATTCATTTAAACCGTTCTTTCATGCATTTCTGCAGTTAGTCCCTATCATTTGATTGTTTTTTTCTAAGAAACTATTAATTTTTGAAAATAACATAAAGAACAGTATTATTAGCGTGATGCAGTGTGGTTCTAATGGTATGCAGATTTTAATGATCCGACCATTCATTATAAAGTTATTTGTCGAAGGGCAATAATAGACATGAACATCGATTTGTCGATTTTTTTGCCGTTTCCTTGAAAAATAACTTTCTATATCTTAGAACACGTAACAGAAAAGTTGAAACATGAAACATGTGAAATGTTGGAAATATAAAGGCCTTTCTGTTTTTAAAATTGGACATTATATAAGGAAGTTAGATGAGAAATAAAAAATAATTTATACCGTTCTTTCATACACTTCTGCAGTTAGTCCTAATCACTTGATTGCTTTTTTCTAAGAAACTATTAATTCTTAGCTCACCAGAGCACATGTGCTCAAGATGAGCTATAAGAATCGATGAATGTCCGTTGTCCGTCCGTCTGTCCGTCCGTCTGTCAATCCGCCGTCCGTCCGTCGTCTATAATTAGTTTGTTTGCACTCTAGCATCTTCATTTCTTAAGTAATCATCTTCAAACTGTAAAACAATGTTTATTACAATAAAATCTTGGTCAAGTTCGATTATGGCTGATATCGGCCTATTAGGTCAGGAGTTATGCCCCTTTTAATATTGAAAAAAAAGCTAGATTTCACATTGTCATTGTCACTTTGCACTCTAGCATCTTAATTTCTAAAGCAATCATCTTTAAACTTTATGGCAATGTTTATTACCATCATCTCACGACCAACTTCGATTATGGCTGATAGCTGTCAACTAGGTCAGGAGTTATGACCCTTTTGATATATAAAAATGTAATATTTCACTTTATTTGCACTCTAGCATCTTCATTTCTTAAGTAATCATCTTCAATCTTTAGAACAATGTTTATAGCCACATTCTTTCTGCCAAGTTCGATAATGGCTGACATCTGCCAATTAGGTAAGGAGTTATGCCCCTTTTGATGTTTAAATTTGTGTGTTTTAAACCATAATTTTTCAGTCAAGTTTGACTTCAAATTTCGACAACAGGCTCTCTTTAGTTCGTGGAATTATAAATAATCTGATGGATTATGTCTTCAGTACAACTATGCTATAATTTTGTAACTTGTACAGGCAATGAAAGCAGTATTTCATAGGTGAGAGTCTTTAGGGCCACCTTGGCCCTCTTGTTGAAAATATCATAAAGAACTATATTTTTATCATGATGCAATGCGGTACTAATGCTATGCAGATCTTAATGATCAATCTATTAATTATTAAGTTATTTGTCGAATGGTAGTAGTTGACATGAATATCTTTTTGCCGATTTTTGCCATTTTGGGGGGAGGAATAACTTTATATATCGCAAAAATAGATAGGTTTAAACACAAGGTAAGTACATGTTTGAATTCAGAAGACCTTTCTAACGGTACCTGGGTTTTTAAAATCGGACATCATATAAGGTAGTTGCATGAAAGTAAGAATTTCTGGAAAAAAACAACAAAAAAAACCCTTTTTCCTTGTGCTTCTGCAGTTGATCCCACATATTATTCTAAATTTTATTTCTGTTACATTAAAGGTAAAATGTGAAACAGTAATTTATTTTAATGCTCTGTGCCCCTTTCAATTGAACAAGAAACTTCAATGAAGATATGAGAAATGAATATTTCGTAGAAAAGGAATCTTGTATACCTTTTTAGCATGTTAAGAGGACTAGTGATACTTCATTCCCTTGCAGAACACGAAGATTGAGTATTATTGTAGTTATCTTAAAGATGGTTCTGGAAAAATTAGCATTATGAAATTATAACTGAAAACAATGCCACACATTCCCTTTCGAATGCAATGACTAAAATTTAAATTATGTTATATGACGTCACAGATTTCCTCTGCTATTTATTTATGTTTGCACTCTACAGCTGTCTATTCGGGACGGATTTTCTTCAATTTTTGAAGATGGTGTATTTCAGAAAACTAAATAAGTATGATCAGGTTTGACATGGTTTGCAGTGCAGAAAGCCCTTTCTTTTGTCCAGAACAAAAGAAGTCTATTTATTATTATTATTCTTCTTTTTTTCTTCTTTTCTACGCTTTAATTTCTATATGTTGCTATGGTCCAAGGGCAATGAAAATTTAATGGCATATACAACAGATGCTGAAATTTTGATTTCAATGATTTTCATATACCTATGACTTCATGTGACGTCACACTTGACGTTGTCTACAAAAGTTTGTACGCGGTCTACAGCCCTTTCTTCTGGACCGATTTTCATCAAAATTTCACAGAATGCGTATGTTAGGCTCTAGTTGTGCCTTCCGGTGTCCGTTTTTCAAAATTCGAAAAAGCAATAGTTCTATGGCGAATCCAAGATTCGAACCATTGACGTCAAATTTCAAATGCGTATAAAATCACAAACAAACTAGATGTCATTCGTCTAAACGAATGATAGGACTTTCTGCAACCTGTGTTAATGCAAAAAGCGGGAGATAGAAGTTTCATGTAATGACTCACCTCTGGTAGTATTTCATGTTCATGCTGAACAATTGACATGATATTCCGCGAAAAATAAGCGTTAAGTTACGAAAAAAAAAAGTAGTAGTAGTAGTATGCTTATGACGTCATATGACGCCACGACTAAAAAAATATTAAGAAATTATGCAGAACTGCAAACTGTGTAAGTTTCAACTTTCTATCTCATCCCAAAGTTCTTTAACCCTTAAATGAAATTTTTGGTCCTATGTTCGAATCTTACTTCAGCCACAATACTTCGGTTTTTCGGAATTAAGGTTAGCTGACAAAATATTCACACCTTAGTTTCAAGATGTACCATCTGTAAAATTTGAAGAAAATATGATCATAAATGGCGGCTGTAGAGCGCGAACACCATTTTTCACTATTTTTAGCTCTGACGTCACGTGACGCCATAGGGTGCTGAAAATGCTGTTGCTCAAAAGCGCATACTTTACTGCAATAACTCTGAAATTTTCATTATTCTGAACAACTGGCATCATGTCGAAATCATTGCCCCAAATTAAAATAAAGTGGTATGCTTATGACATCCTATGACGTCACGATTCAAAATATTTGTAGAAATGCTGCAGAACTGCAAACTGTGTAAGTTTCAACTTTCTATCTCATCCTGAAGCTCTTCAATCCTAAAATGAAATTTTTGGTCCTATGTTCGAATCTTACTTCAGCCACAGAACTTCGGTTTTTTCGGAATTTCGGTAAGCTGGCAGAATATGCACACCTTAGTTTCAAGAAAATCCGACCATAAATGGCGGCTGTAGAGCGCAAACACCATCTTTCAATATTTTTAGCTCTGACGTCACATGACGTCATAGGTTGCTGAAGATGCTTTTACTGACGTCTTTACTGTCATAATTAAATTTTTTATGATTCAAAATATTTGTAGAAATTATGCAGAACTGCAAACTGTGTAAGTTTCAACTTTCTACTCATCCTGAAGCTCTTTATTCCTAAAATGAAATTTTCGGTCCTATGTTCGAATCTTATTTCAGCCACAGAACTTCGGAATTTCGGTTAGCTGACAGGATATGCACACCTTTGATTCAAGATGTACCATCTGTGAAAATTTGAGGAAAATCCGACCATAAATGGCGGCTGTAGAGCGCGAACACCATCTTTCAATATTTTTAGCTCTGACGTCACATGACGTCATAGGTTGCTGAAGATGCTTTTGTTCAAACGCGCAATCTTTACTGTCATAACTCTGAAATTTTTAATTTTCATTATTCTGAACAACTGGCATCATGTCGAAATCATTGCCCTAAAATGAAAATTAAGAAGTATGCTTATGACGTCACATGAGGACATTTGACGTCACGACTCAAAATATATTAAGAAATTCTGCAGAACTGCAAACTGTGTAAGTTTCAACTTTCTACTCATCCTGAAGCTCTTTATTCCTAAAATGAAATTTTCTGTCCTATGTTTGAATCTTTTTTCAGCCACAGAACTTACAGAAAATATCTGTGAAAATTTGAAGAAAATCCGACCATAAATGACAGCTGTATAGCGCGAACACCATTTTTTTTTATTATTTTTAGCTCTCACGTCATGTGACGTCATAGGGTGCCGAAGATGCTATTGTTCAAAACCGCTTAATGTACTGTAATAACTCTGAAATTTTCATTATTCTGAACAACTGGCATCATGTCGAAATCATTGCCCTAAAAAAAAATTAAGAAGTATGTTTATGACGTCACATGACGTCATCTGACGTCAGAACTCAAAATATCCGTAGAAATTATGCGGAACTGCAAACTGTGTTAGTTTCAACTTTCTATCTCATCCTGAAGCTCTTTAATCCTAAAATGAAATTTTCGGTCCTATGTTCGAATCTTATTTAAGCCACTGAACTTTGGTCTTTCGGAATTTCGGTTAGCTGACAGGATATGCAAACCTTAGTTTCGACAAGTACCATCTGTGAAAATTTGAAGAAAATCCGACCATAAATGGCGGCTGTAAAGCGTGAAAACCATTTTCCACTATTTTTAGCTCTGACGTGATATGACGTCATAGCGTGCGGAAGATGCTTTTGTTCAAAAGCACATACTTTACTGTCATAACTCTGAAATTTTCATTATTCTGAACAACTGGCATCATGTCGAAATCATTGCCCTGAAATGAAAATTAAGAAGTATGCTAATGACGTCACATGACGTCATATGACGTAACGAATCAAAATATATGTAGAAATTCTGCAGAGCTGCAAACTGTGTAAGTTTCAACTTTCTATCTCATCCTGAAGCTCTTTAATCCTAAAATGAAATTTTCGGTCCTATGTTCGAATATTATTTCAGCCACAGAACTTCGGTCTTTCGGAATTTCCGTTAGCTGACAGGATATGCACACCTTAGTTTCAAGATGTACCATCTGTGAAAATTTGAAGAAAATCCGACGATAAATGACGGCTGTAGAGCGCGAACACCATTTTTCACTATTTTTAGCTGTGACGTCATAGGGTGCTGACAATCATTGAAATCAAAATTTCCTCACGTGTCAAATAACCCATAAAAATTTCATCGTCCTAGGACTATTGCAACATATTAAAATAAGCGTTTAGTTAGGAAGAAGAAAAGAATAATAATAATAAAAAAATGACGTCACGTGACGTCATATGACGTTTATTTTCACATAATTGTTAAGACACCCAGAGACCTACTAACTGACAAAATTTCAACTTTTATCTCAAATAGGACAGTTTTTATAAGCATTTAAAAATTGACGTCCTTGGTTCGAATCTTTGATCCGCCATCGATGCTTGGACTTTCCGAATTTTGAAAAACGGACACAGGCATACACAATAAGAACGTAATATACACATTCTGTGAAAATTTGATGATAATCGGCCGATTAATAATGGCTGAAGACCGTGTACAAACTTTCGTAGTCAATTTCAAATGTGACGTCAAATGACGTCATAGGCTTTTAAAAATCATTGAATTCGAAATTTCAGCGTCTGAATCATTTGTCATTAAATTTTCATTGCCCTTCGACAATTTCAACATAATAATGACGTCACGTGACGTCATATGACGTTTATTTTCACAAAATGATTAAGACTCTTAGAGACCTATATACTGACCAAATATCACTTTTCTATCTCAAATAGGACCGATTTTATAAGCATATAAAAATTTACGACCTTGGTTCGAATCTTGAATTCGCTATAGAACCATGGACTTTTCGAATTTTGAAAAAGGATACCGAGATGCCAACAAGATTTGATGAAAATCGGCCCATTAATAATGGTCTGGACCAAATTTTTTTAAGCATGCGGCATTAAATTTTCATTGCCCTTCGAAAATTTCAACATATAGAAATAATATTGTTAGAATTAGAAATTCATTATCATATAATGACGTCACTTGACGTAATATGACATTTATTTTCACAAAATGTTTAAGACTCCCAGAGACCTATATACTGACCCAATATCATCTTTCTATCTCAAATAGGACCGATTTTATAAGAATTTGAAAATTTACGACCTTGGTTCGAATCTTGGAATCGCTATAGAACCTTGGACTTTTCGAATTTTGAAAAACGGACACCGGGATGCACAACTAGAACTTAATATACACATTCTGTGAAAATTTGATGAAAATCGGTTCATAAACAATGGCTGTAGACCGCGTACAAACTTTTGTTGCATATTTCAAGTGTGACGTCATATGACGTCATAGGCATATGAAAATCATAGAAATCAAAATATCAACATTTGAAGCATTTGTCATTAACTTTTCTTGCCCTTCGACAATTTCAACATATAGAAATATTCTTGTTAATATTAGAAATACATTATCATATAATGACGTCACGTGACGTCATATGACATTTATTTTCACAAATTGTTTAAAACTTCTAGAAACCTATATACTGACTAAATATCAACTTTCTATCTTAAATAGGACAGATTTTATAAGCATTTAAAAATTTACGACCTTGGTTGAATTTTGGATTCGATATAGAACCTTGGACTTTTCGAATTTTGAAAAATGGACACCGCGATGCACAACTAGAACTTAATATACACAATCTGTGAAAATTTGATGAAAATCGGTTCACAAACAATGGCTGTAGACCGCGTACAAACTTTTGTAGCATATTTCAAATGTGACGTCATATGACGTCATAGGCATATGAAAATGATAAAAATCAAAATTTCATCGCATCAAGTATATGCCATAAAAGTTTCATGGCCCTGGGACCATTGCAACATGCTTAAATTAACGCTCAGTTTGGAAGAAAAAAAGAACTAGATTTCATTCGTTGATACGAATGATAGGACTTTCTGCTAAAATTGAAAAATATTAAGATTAATTCCGTTAGAAAGACTTTATATTAAATTCTCTACCTTTTACTTATTTTTTTTTTTCGTATGGACTTCTTTTACCTTTGACGTCACATGACGTCACAGGGTGCTGAAAATTCTTTTGTTTAAAAGTGCATATTTAACTGTTGTAACTCTAAAATTTTCATTATTCTGAACAACTGGCATCAGGTCAAAATCATTGCCTTAAAATGAAAATTAAGAAGTATATTTATGACGTCACAAGACGTCATATGACGTCAAGACTCAAAATATATGTAGAAATTCTGCAGAACTGCAAACTGTGTAAGTTTCAACTTTCTATCTCATCCTGAAGCTCTTTAATCCTAAAATGAAATTTTCGGTCCTATGTTCGAATCTTATTTCAGTCACAGAACTTCGGTCTTTCGAAATTTCTGTTAGCTGACAGGATATGCACACCTTAGTTTCAAGATGTACCATCTGTGAAAATTTGAAGAAAATCCGACCATAAATGACGGCTGTAGATCGCGAAAACCATTTTTCACTATTTTTAGCTGTGACGTCATGTGACGTCATAGGTGCTGACGATGCTTTTGTTCAAAAGTGCATACTTTACTGTCATAACTCTGAAATTTTCATTATTCTGAACAACTGGCATCATGTCGAAATCATTGCCCTAAAATGAAAAATTAAGAAGTATGCCTATGCATATGACGTCAAGACTCAAAATATATGTAGACATTCTGCAGAACTGCAAACTGTGTAAGTTTTAACTTTCTATCTCATCCTGAAGCTCTTTAATCCTAAAATGAAATTTTCGGTCCTATGTTCGAATCTTATTTCAGCCACAGAACTTCGGTCTTTCGGAATTTTGGTTAGCTGACAGGATATGCACACCTTTGATTAAAGATGTACCATCTGTGAAAATTTGAAGAAAATCCGGCCATAAATGACGGCTGTAGACCGCGAATACCATTTTTCACTATTTTTAGCTGTGACGTCATATGGCGTCATAGGGTGCTGAAGATGCTATTGTTAAAAAGCGAATACTTTACTGTCATGACTCTGAAATTTTCATTATTCTGAACAACTGGAAATTCCCTAAAATAAAAATTAAGAAGTATGCCTATGACGTCACATGACGTCATATGACGTCACAACTCGAAATATTATTAGAAATTCTGCAGAACTGCAAACTGTGTAAGTTTCAACTTTCTTTCTCATTCTGAAGCTCTTTAATCCTAAAATGAAATTTTCGGTCCTATGTTCGAATCTTATTTCAGCCACAGAACTTCTGCCTTTCGGAATTTCGGTTAGCTGACAAAATATTCACACCTTAGTTTCAAGATGTACCATACGTGAAAATTTGAAGAAAATCCGACCAAAATGACAGCTGTAGAGCGCGAACACCATTTTACTCTATTTTTAGCTGTGACGTCATGTGACGTCATAGGGTGCTGAAGATGCTATTGTTCAAAACCGCTTAATGTACTGTAATAACTCTGAAATTTTCATTATTCTGAACAACTGGCATCATGTCGAAATCATTGTCCTAAAATGAAAATTAAGAAGTATGCTTATGACGTCACATGACGTCATCTGACGTCAAGACTCAAAATATCTGTAGAAAATATGCAGACCTGCAAACTGTGTTAGTTTCAACTTTCTATCTCATCCTGAAGCTCTTTAATCCTAAAATGAAATTTTCGGTCCTATGTTCGAATCTTATTTCAGCCACAGAACTTCTGCCTTTCGGAATTTCGGTTAGCTGACAAAATATTCACACCTTAGTTTCAAGATGTACCATCTGTGAAAATTTGAAGAAAATCCGACCAAAAATGACAGCTGTAGAGCGCGAACACCATTTTTCACTATTTTTAGCTGTGACGTCATGTGGCGTCATAGGGTGCTGAAGATGCTATTTTTCAAAACCGCTTAATGTACTGCAATAACTCTGAAATTTTCATTATTCTGAACAACTGGCATCATGTCGAAATCATTGTCCTAAAATGAAAATTAAGAAGTATGCTTATGACGTCACATGACGTCATATGACGTCACGACTCGAAATATTTGTAGAAATTCTGCAGAACTGCAAACTGTGTAAGTTTCAACTTTCTATCTCATCCTGAAGCTCTTTAATCCTAAAATGAAATTTTCGGTCCTATGTTCGAATCTTATTTCAGCCACAGAACTTCGGTCTTTCGGAATTTCGGTTAGCTGACAAGATATGCACACCTTTGATTCAAGATGTACCATCTGTGAAAATTTGAAGAAAATCCGACCATAAATGACGGCTGTAGAGCGCGAACACCTTTTTTCACTATTTTTAGCTGTGACGTCATCTGACGTCATAGGGTGCTGAAGATGCTTTTGTTCAAAAGCGAATACTTTGCTTTTATAACTCTGAAATTTTCATTATTCTGAACAACTGGCATCATGTCGAAATCATTGTCCTAAAATGAAAATTAAGAAGTATGCTTATGACGTCACATGACGTCATATGACGTCACGACTCAAAATATTTGTAGAAATTCTGCAGAACTGCAAACTGTGTAAGTTTCAACTTTCTATCTCATCCTGAAGCTCTTTTATCCTAAAATGAAATTTTCGGTCCTATGTTCGAATCTTATTTCAGCCACAGAACTTCGGTCTTTCGGAATTTCGGTTAGCTGACAGGATATGCACACCTTTGATTCAAGATGTACCATCTGTGAAAATTTGAAGAAAATCCGACCATAAATGACGGCTGTAGAGCGCGAACACCATTTTTCACTATTTTTAGCTGTGACGTCATGTGACGTCATAGGGTGCTGAAAATCATTGAAATCAAAATTTCCTCACGTGACTAATAACCCATAAAAATTTCATCGTCCTAGGACTATTGCAACATATTAAAATAAGCGTTTTGTTAGGAAGAAGAAAAGAATAATAATAATAAAAAATGACGTCACGTGACGTCATATGACGTTTATTTTCACATAATTGTTAAGACTCCCAGAGACCTACTAACTGACAAAATTTCAACTTTCTATCTCAAATAGGACAGTTTTTTATAAGCATTTAAAAATTGACGTCCTTGGTTCGAATCTTGGATCCGCCATAGATGCTTGGACTTTTTCGAATTTTGAAAAACCGGACACCGGTATACACAATAAGAACGTAATATACACATTCTGTGAAAATTTGATGAAAATCGGCCCATTAATAATGGCTCTGGACCGTGTACAAACTTATTAAAATCTTTATTGAATCATTTGTCATTAAATTTTCATTGCCCTTCGACAATTCAATATATAGAAATACTCTTGTTAATATTAGAAATACATTATCATATAATGACGTCACGTGACGTCATATGACATTTATTTTCACAAAATGTTTAAGACTCTTAGGGACCTATATACTGACCAAATATCACTTTTCTATCTCAAAAAGGACCGATTTTATAAGCATTTAAAAATTTACGACCTTGGTTCGAATCTTGGAATCGCTATAGAACCATGGACTTTTCGCATTTTGAAAAACGGACAACGAGATGCACAACTAGAACTTAATATACACATTCTGTGAAAATTTGATGAAAATCGGCCCATTAATAATGGCTCTGGACCGTGTACAAACTTTCGTAGTCAATTTCAAATGTGACGTAATATGACGTCATAGGCTTCTGAAAATCTTTGAAATCGAAATTACAGCATCTGAAGCATGCGGCATTAATTTTTCATTGCCCTTCATAAATTTCAAGATATAGAAATAATCTTGTTAGAATTAGAAATTCATTATCATATAATGACGTCACGTGACGTCATATGACATTTATTTTCACAAAATGTTTAAGACTCCCAGAGACCTATATACTGACCCAATATCATCTTTCTATCTCAAATAGGGCCGATTTTATAAGAATTTGAAAATTTACGACCTTGGTTCGAATCTTGGAATCGCTATAGAACCTTGGACTTTTCGAATTTTGAAAAACGGACACCGGGATGCACAACTAGAACTTAATATACACATTCTGTGAAAATTTGATGAAAATCGGTTCATAAACAATGGCTGTAGACCGCGTACAAACTTTTGTTGCATATTTCCAGTGTGACGTCATATGACGTCATAGGCATATGAAAATCATAGAAATCAAAATTTCAGCGTTTGAAGCAAGTGTCTTTAAATTTTCATTGCCTTTCGACAATTTCAAATGAAATATTCTTGTTAAATTAGAAATACATTATCATATAATGACGCACGTGAGTCATATGACAAATATTTTCACAAAATTTTTAAAACTTCTAGAGACCTATATACTGACTAAATATCAACTTTCTTTCTTAAATAGGACAGATTTTATAAGCATTTAAAAATTTACGACCTTGGTTCGAATCTTGGATTCGCTATAGAACCATGGACTTTTCGAATTTTGAAAAACGGACACCGGGATGCACAACTAGAACTTAATATACACAATCTGTGAAAATTTGATGAAAATCGGTTCACAAACAATGGCTGTAGACCGCGTACAAACTTTTGTAGCATATTTCAAATGTGACGTCATATGACGTCATAGGCATATGAAAATCATAGAAATCAAAATTTCCTGACGTGGCTAATAAGTCATAAAAATTTCATCGTCCTAGGAGTATTGCAACATAGAAAAATAAGCGTTTAGTTAGGAAGAAAAAAAGAATAATAACTAGATGTCATTCGTTTAAACGAATGATAGGACTTTCTGCAACATCTGCTTTATATTGTATATATAGAAGATGACATAATAGATAATCTGTCCAAATTGCAACTTTCTGTCTCCTCTATTTCTATATAAAATAGCACAAATAGAACACATTCTGTGAATTTTAATAAAAGTCCGCCCATATCTTGCACATGTAGTTTACATACAACATTTATACTATGTCATATGACATGGAAGAAAAATGAAACAGTGTTCAAATGTAAGTTTCTAACTTTCATCACACATAGAATTTCATCACTCCAGCTCAGCTGTAACCTTGTTTTATTTTAGCCTCAGTAGGAAGAAGTATTGAATATTTGTATAGTGCTATATCCTTTCGACACCTGTAACGTAGTTAAACGTATTTAGCGATTTTGGCGTGTTTGGGCTTCCGTAGTTTTGCCATAAATTCCTGGAATTTCGAACTATGGTGATATTTTGAAAGGTAACATCCCAGCCTACAAACTGATGCAATATGAATATCGTTAGCATAACAATGCAGTTTTTAGATGGTCTAAAATGTGGGGCTGCGTGTGAATTTTTCAGGGCTTGCAAACTGCTCGCTAGCTACATAGTGTTGCAAATACGGATTTTTGTCTTGTGCCGTTGTACATGTACTAACTTCAATGCTTATTTTGGAAACAGTCAACATTCGACAAAAAACAACAACAACAACAACAAAAAAAAAAATCAAGATATAGCCCATCAATTGCAATTTGATTTTTTTTTTTTTTTTTTTTTAAGTCGTTGCGCAACTATTTTAGCTTGGTGACCCCTGCGCGTGACCTTTTCCATATTTTTATGATGCATGATTATGAAATATCTTATTTTCCATGTAACTTTCTTATATGAAGTCCAATTTCAATAAACTTGGTACCGTTAGAAAGCTCTTAAAACATGCTACATTTTATATGCATAATGTATAAACTTATCTTCAGTCGTTTCTGAGATATTGACTGTTAAACCTCAAGAAAACAGCATATTATCAGCAAAATTAGCTTCATTTCATTTAGTTTTTTTGCTTATAACTTTGTATTGCGTAAACCAATTTCAATAAACTAAATATCTTTGGAAATGTCAATTATTCAGCTATAATTCTTATTCATACATATATTTACAAAAATCGATATATATTGAGATATGGCTACATATATGCAGTAAGGGTGAAATCAAAATTTCCTCACGTGCCTAATAACCCGTAAAAATTTCATCGTCCTAGGACTATTGCAACATATTAAAATAAGCGTTTAGTTAGGAAGAAGAAAAGAATAATAATAATAAAAAAATGACGTCACGTGACGTCATATGATGTTTATTTTCACATAATTGTTAGTCATCCAGAGACCTACTAACTGACAAAATTTCAACTTTCTATCTCAAATAGGACAGTTTTTATAAGCATTTAAAAATTGACGTCCTTGGTTCGAATCTTGGATCCGCAATAGATGCTTGGACTTTTCTAATTTTGAAAAACGGACACCGGTATACACAATAAGAACGTAATATACACATTCTGTGAAAATTTGATAAAAATCGGCACATTAATAATGGCTCTGGACCGTGTACAAACTTTCGTAGTCAATTTCAAATGTGACGTCATATGACGTCATAGGCTTCTGAAAATCATTGAAATCGAAATTTCAGCGTCTGAATCATTTGTCATAAGACATTTATTTTCATAAAATGTTTAAAACTTCTAGAGACCTATATACTGACTAAATATCAACTTTCTATCTTAAATAGGACAGATTTTATAAGCATTTAAAAATTTACGACCTTGGTTCGAATCTTGGATTCGCTATAGAACCATGGACTTTTTAAATTTTGAAAAACGGACACCGGGATGCACAACTAGAACTTAATATACACATTTTGTGAAAATTTGATGAAATTCGGTTCATAAACAATGGTGTAACCGCGTACAAACTTTTGTTGTATATTTCAATTGTGACGTCATATGACGTCATAGGCATATGGGAATCATAGAAATCAAAATTTTAGCCTTTGAAGCATGTGTCATTAAATTTTCATTTCCCTTCGACAATTTCAACATATAGAAATATTCTTGTTAATATTAGAAATATATTATCATATAATGACGTCACGTGACGTCATATGACATTTATTTTCATAAAATGTTTAAAAAACTTCTAGAGACCTATATACTGACTAAATATCAACTTTCTATCTTAAATAGGACAGATTTTATAAGCATTTAAAAATTTATGACCTTGGTTCGAATCTTGGATTCGCTATAGAACCATGGACTTTTCGAATTTTGAAAAACGGACACCGGGATGCACAACTAGAGCCTATCATACACATTCTGTGAAATTTTGATGAAAATCAGTCCAGAAATAATGGCTGTAGACCGCGTACAAACTTTTTCACCTGACGTCAAATCTGACGTTATATGACGTCGTATGAATATAAAATTCATTGCATCCGAAAGCTCATGGTTTGAAATATATGCCATAAAATTTTCATTGTTCTGAGTCAATGGCAACACCTCGAAATTAACACAAATATAAGAGGAAGAAAAAAAGAATAAGAAGAATAATAAAAAAACAGTACAAACCCAATATGACTTTCTGCCTGTAGGCAGAAAGTCCTAATAATAATAATAAGAAGAAGAAGAATAAACAGTACAAACCCAATAGGACTTTCTGCTTTAGGCAGAAAGTCCTAATAATAATAAACAGTACAAACCCAATAGGACTTTCTGCTTTAGGCAGAAAGTCCTAATAACTAGATGTCATTCGTTTAAACGAATGATAGGACTTTCTGCAACATCTGCTTTATATAGTATATATAGAAGATGACATAATAGATAATCTGTCCAAATTGCAACTTTCTATCTCCTCTATTTCTATATCAAATAGCACAAATAGAACACATTCTGTGAATTTTAATAAAAGTCCGCCCATATCTTGCACATGTAGTTACATACAACATTTATACTATGTCATATGACATGAAAGAAAAATGAAACAGTGTTCAAATGTAAGTTTCTAACTTTCATCACACATAGAATTTCATCACTCCAGCTCAGTTGTAACCTTGTTTAATTTTAGCCTCATTAGGAAGAAGTATTGAATATTTGTATAGTGCTATATCCTTTCGACACCTGTAACGTAGTTAATCGTATTTAGCGATTTTGGCGTGCTTGGGCTTCCGTAGTTTTGCCATAAATTCCTGGAATTTCGAACTATGGTGATATTTTGAAAGGTAACATCCCAGCCTACAAACTGATGCAATATGAATATCGTTAGCATAACAATGCAGTTTTTAGATGGTCTAAAATGTGGGGCTGCGTGTGAATTTTTCAAGGCTTGCAAACTGCTCGCTAGCTACATAGTGTTGCAAATACGGATTTTTGTCTTGTGCCGTTGTACATGTATTAACTTCAATGCTTATTTTGGAAACAGTCAACATTCGACAAAAAACAACAAGAACAAAAAAAAAAGAAGAACAAATCAAGATATAGCCCATCAATTGCAATTTGATATTTTTTTTTTTTTTTTTTTTTTTAAGTCGTTGCGCAAGTATTTAAGCCTGGTGACCCCTGCGCGTGACCTTTTCCATATTTTTATGATGCATGATTATGAAATATCTTATTTTCCATGTAACTTTCTTATATGAAGTCCAATTTCAATAAACTTGGTACCGTTAGAAAGCTCTTAAAACATGCTACATTTATACGCATAATGTATAAACTTATCTTCATTTCATTTAGTTTTTTTGCTTATAACTTTGTATTGCGTAAACCAATTTTAATAAACTAAATATCTTTGGAAACGTCAATTATTCAGCTATAATTCTTATTCATACATATATTTACAAAAATCGATATTTATTGAGATATGGCTACATATATGCAGTAGGGGTGAAATCAAATTTCCTCACATGCTTAATAACCCATAAACATTTCATCGTCCTAGGACTATTGCAACATATTAAAATAAGCGTTTAGTTAGGAAGAAGAAAAGAATGATAGTAAGAAACAAATGACGTCACGTGACGTCATATGACGTTTATTTTCACATAATTGTTAAGACACCCAGAGACATACTAACTGACAAAATTTCAACTTTCTATCTCAAATAGGACAGTTTTTATAAGCATTTAAAAATTGACGACCTTGGTTCGAATCTTGAATTCGCTATAGAACCATGGACTTTTCGAAATTTGAAAAACGGACACCGGTATACACAATAAGAACTTAATATACACATTCTGTGAAAATTTGATAAAAATCGGCCCATTAATAATGGCTCTGGACCGTGTACAATCTTTCTTAGTCAATTTCAAATGTGACGTCATATGACGTCATAGACTTCTGAAAATCATTGAAATCGAAATTTCAGAATCCGAAACATGCGGCATTAAATTTTTATTGCCCTTCGAAAATTTCAATATATAGAAATAATCTTGTTAGAATTAGAAATTCATTATCATATAATGACGTCACGTAACGTCATATGACATTTATTTTCACAAAATGTTTAAGACTCTCAGAGACCTATATACTGACCCAATATCATCTTTCTATCTCAAATAGGACCGATTTTATAAGAATTTGAAAATTTACGACCTTGGTTCGAATCTTGGAATCGCTATAGAACCTTGGACTCTTCGAATTTTAAAAAACGGACACCGGGATGCACAACTAGAACTTAATATACACATTCTGTGAAAATTTGATGAAAATCGGTTCATTAATAATGGCTCTGGACCGCGTAAAAACTTGTGTAGCTTATTTCAAGTGTGACGTCATATGACGTCATAGAGATATGAACATCATAGAAATCAAAATAACATTTCTTGGAGAATATGACATCAAAATTTCATTGTCCTTGGACCATATTAACATATATAATTATGTGTTTAAAAATTAGAAATTTGATGACGTCATATGACGTCACAAGACGTCCATTTTCACAAAATATTTAAATCTATCGGAGATCTATGTACTGACAAAATATCAACCTTCTGTCTCATTTAGGGACGATTTTATGAGCATTTGTCAATTTGACGTCCTTGGTTTGAATCTTGCATTCGCCATAGAACCTTGTGCTTTTCGAATTTTGAAAAACGGACAACGAGATGCACAACTAGAACTTAATATACACACTCTGGACCGCGTACAAACTTTTGTAGCAAATTGCCAAGTGTGACGTCATATGACGTCATAGGCATATGAAAATTATAGAATTTTTTAATTACGCATATGAATAATATGCCATCGAAATTTAATTCTCCTAGGACGATTGCAACATATGAAAATCCGTGAGGAAGAAAAGAATAATAATAATAATAACTAGATGTCATTCGTCTAAACGAATGATAGGACTTTCTGTAACCTGTGTTAATGCAAAAAGCAGGAGATAGAAGTTTCATGTAATGACTCACCTCTGGTAGTATTTCATGTTCATGCTGATTTATTGACATTATATTATAAATAAGTGTTTAGTTACGAAGAAAAAAAAAATAAGTAGCAGTAGTAGTAGTATGCTTATGACGTCATATGACGTCACGACTCAAAATATATTAAGAAATACTGCAGAACTGCAAACTGTGTAAGTTTCAACTTTCTATCTGATCCCGAAGTTCTTTAGCCCTAAAATGAAATTTTTGGTCCTATGTTCGAATCTTACTTCAGCCACAATACTTCGGTTTTTCGGAATTAAGGTTAGCTGACAAAATATTCACACCTTAGTTTCAAGATGTACCATTTGTAAAAATTTGAAGAAAATCTGATCATAAATGGCGGCTGTAGAGCGCAAACACCATTTTTCACTATTTTTTAGCTCTGACGTCACGTGACGTCATAGGGTGCTGAAAATGCTGTTGCTTAAAAGCGCATACTTTACTGCAATAACTCTGAAATTTTCATTATTCTGAACAATTGGCATCATGTCGAAATCATTGCCCCAAATTAAAAATAAGTGGTATGCTTATGACGTCCTCTGACGTCACGATTCAAAATATTTGTAGAAATAATGCAGAACTGCAAACTGTGCAAGTTTCAACGTTCTATCTCATCCTGAAGCTCTTCAATCCTAAAATGAAATTTTTGGTCCTATGTTCGAATATTACTTCAGCCACAGAACTTCGGTTTTTCGGAATTTCGGTAAGCTGGCAGGATATGTACACCTAAGTTTCAAGGTGTACCATCTGTGAAAAGTACAAGAAAATCCGACCATAAATGGCGGCAGTAGAGCGCGAACACCATTGTTCAATATTTTTAGCTCTGACGTCACATGACGTCATAGGTGATGAAGATGCTTTCGTTCAAAAACGCATACTTTACTGTCATAAGTCTTAAATCTTCATTATTCTGAACAACTACCATCATGTCGAAATCATTGCCCTAAAATGAAATTAAGAAGTATGCTTATGACGTCACATGACGACATTTGACGTCACGACTCAAAATATATTAAGAAATTCTGCAGAATTGCAAACTGTGTAAGTTTCAACTTTCTATCTCATCCTGAAGCTCTTTAATCCTAAAATGAAATTTTCGGTCCTATGTTCGAATCTTATTTCAGCCACAGAACTTCGGTCTTTCGGAATTTCAGTTAGCTTACAGGATATGCACACCTTATTTTCAAGATGTACCATCTGTGAAAATTTGAAGAAAATCCGACCATAAATGGCGGCTGTAGAGCGTGAACACCATTTTATACTATTTTTAGCTCTGACGTCATATGACGTCATAGGGTGCTGAAGATGCTTTTGTTCAAAAGCGCATACTTTACTGTCATAACTCTGAAATATTCATTATTCTGAACATTTGGCATCATGTCGAAATCATTGCCCTAATATAAAAATTAAGAAGTATGCTTATGACGTCACATAACGTCATATGACGTCACGACTCAAAATATATGTAGAAATTCAGCAGAACTGCAAACTGTGTAAGATTCAACTTTCTATCTCATCCTGAAGCTCTTTAATCCTAAAATGAAATTTTCGGTCCAACGTTCGAATTTTATTTCAGTCACAAAACTTCGGTCTTTCGGAATTTCGGTTAGCAGACAGGATATGCACACCTTAGTTTCAAGATGTACCATCTGTGAAAATTTGAAGAAAATCCGACCATAAATGACGGCTGTAGAGCGTGAACACAATTTTTCACTATTTTTAGCTCTGACGTCATTTGACGTCATAGGGTGCTGAAGATGCTTTTGTTTAAAAGCGCATACTTTACTGTCATAACTCTGAAATATTCATTATTCTGAACAACTGGCATCATGTCGAAATCATTGCCCTAAAATGAAAATAAAGAAGTATGCTTATGACGTCACATGACGTCATATGACGTCACACCTCAAAATATTTGTAGAAATTCTGCAGAACTGCAAACTGTGTAAGTTTCAACTTTCTATCTCATCCTGATGCTCTTTTATCCTAAAATGAAATTTTCGGTCCTATGTTCGAATCTTATTTCAGTCACAAAACTTCGGTCTTTCGGAATTTCGGTTAGCTGACAGGATATGCACACCTTAGTTTCAAGGTGTACCATCTGTGAAAATTTGAAGACAATCCGACTATAAATGACGGCTGTAGAGCGCGAACACCATTTTTCACTATTTTTAGCTGTGACGTCATGTGACGTCATAGGCTGCTAATAATCATTGAAATCAAAATTTCCTCACGTGACTAATAACCCATAAAAATTTCATCATCCTAGGACTATTGCAACATATTAAAATAAGCGTTTAGTTAGGAAGAAGAAAAGAATAATAATAATAAAAAAATGACGTCACGCGACGTCATATGACGTTTATTTTCACATAATTATTAGACACCCAGAGACCTACTAACTGACAAAATTTCAACTTTCTATCTCAAATAGGACAGTTTTTATAAGCATTTAAAAATTGACGTCCTTGGTTCGAATCTTGGATCCGCCATAGATGCTTGGACTTTTCGAATTTTGAAAAACGGACACCGGTATACACAATAAGAACGTAATATACACATTCTGTGAAAATTTGATAAAAATCGGCCCTGGCCGAAATAATGGCTCTGGACCGTGTACAAACTTTCGTAGTCAATTTCAAATGTGACGTCATATGACGTCATAGGCTTCTGAAAGTCATTGAAATCGAAATTTCAGCGTCTGAATCATGTGTCAATTTTAAAATGGATCATGTCGAAATCATTGCCCAAAAATGAAAATTAAGAAGTATGCTTATGACGTCACATGACTTCATATGACGTCACGACTCAAAATATTTGTAGAAATTCTACAGAACTGCAAACTTATTGCAACATATAAAAATAAGCGTTTAGTTAGGAAGAAGAAAAGAATAATAATAATAATAACTAGATGTCATTCGTGAAAACGAATGATAGGACTTTCTGCAAGCTGTGTTAATGCAAAAAGCAGGAGATAGAAGTTTCATGTAATGACTCACCTCTGGTAGTATTTCATGTTCATGCTGAACAATTGACATTATATTCCGAAATCAGTGCAAATGATAATATCTAAGTATTAGTCTGTGACGTAACATGATGTCATATGACGTAAGGACATGACTGCAAACTTGATTTCTAGTTTAAAGGTCCTATGTTCGAATCTTACTTCAGCCACAATACTTCGGTTTTTAGGAATTAAGGTTAGCTGACAAAATATTCACACCTTAGTTGCAAAATGTACCATCTGTAAAAATTTGAAGAAAATCTTATCATAAATGGCGGCTGTAGAGCGCGAATACCATTTTTCACTATTTTCAGCTCTGACGTCAGGTGACGTCATAGGGTGCTGAAAATACTGTTGCTCAAAAGCGCATACTTTACTGCAATAACTCTGAAATTTTCATTATTCTGAACAACTGGCATCATGTCGAAATCATTGCCCCAAATTAAAATTAAGTGGTATGCTTATGACGTCCTATGACGTCACGATTCAAAATATTTGTAGAAATGCTGCAGAACTGCAAACTGTGTAAGTTTCAACTTTCTATCTCATCCTGAAGCTCTTTAATCCTAAAATGAAATTTTCGGTCCTATGTTCGAGTCTTTTTTTCAGCAACAGAACTTCGGTTTTTCGGAATTTCGGTTAACTGACAGGATATGAACACCTTAGTTTCAAGATGTACAATCTGTAAAAATTTGAAGAAAATCTGACCATAAATGGCGGCTGTAGAGCGTTAAAACCATTGTTCACTATTTTTAGCTCAGACGTCACATGACGTCATAGGGTGCTGAAGATGCTTTTGTTCAAAAGTACATACTTTGTTGTCATAACTCTGAAATTTTCATTATTCTGAACAACTGGCATTATGTCGAAATCATTGCTCTAAAATGAAAATTAAGAAGTATGCTTATGACGTCACATGACGACATTTGACGTCACGACTCTAAATATGTTAAGAAATTATGAAGAACTGCAAACTGTGTAAGTTTCAACTTTCTATTTCATCCTGAAGCTCTTTAATCCTAAAATGAAATTTTCGGTCCTATGTTCGAATCTTATTTCAGTCACAGAACTTCGGTATTTCGGAATTTCGGTTAGCTGACAGGATATGCACACCTTAGTTTCAAGATGTACAATCTGTGAAAATTTGAAGAAAATCCGACCATAAATGGCGGCTGTAGAGCGTGAACACCATTTTTCATTATTTTTTTTAGCTCTGACGTCACATGACGTCAAAGGGTGCTGAAAATTCTTTTGTTCAAAAGCGTATACTTTACTTTCATAACTCTGAAATTTTCATTATTCTGAACAACTGGCATAATGTTGAAATCATTGCCCTAATATGAAAATTAAGAAGTATGCTTATGACGTCATATGACGTCATATGACGTCACGACTCAAAATATTTGTAGAAATTCTGTCGCACTACAAACTGTGTAAGTTTCAACTTTCTGTCTCATTCTGAAGCCCTTTAATCCTAAAATGAAATTTTCGGTCCTATGTTCGAATCTTATTTCAGCCACAGAACTTCGGTCTTTCGGAATTTCGGTTAGCTGACAGGATATGCACACCTTAGTTTCAAGATGTACCATCTGTGAAAATATGAAGAAAATCCGACCATAAATGACGGCTGTAGAGCGCAAACACCATTTTTCACTATTTTTAGCTGTGACGTCATGTGACGTCATAGCGTGCTGAATATGCTTTTTTTCAAAAGCGCATACGTTAGTTTCATAACTCTGAAATTTTCATTATTCTGAACAACTGGCATCATGTCGAAATCATTGCCCTAATATGAAAATTAAGAAGTATGCTTATGACGTCACATGACGTCATATGACGTTCCGGCTCCAAAAAATTTGTAGAAATTTTGCAGAACTGCAAACTGTGTAAGTTTCAACTTTCTATCTCATCCTGAAGCTCTTTAATCCTAAAATGAAATTTTCGGTCCTATGTTCGAATCTTATTTCAGCCACAGAACTTCGGTCTTTCAGAATTTCGGTTAGCTGACAGGATATGCACACCTTTGATTAACCGAAAATTTGAAGAAAATCCGACCATAAATAATTTTTTAAAAATTTTTTAAAAAAATCATTGCCCTAAAATGAAAATTAAGAAGTATGCTTATGACGTCACATGACGTCATATGACGTTCTGACTGAAAATATTTGTAGAAATTCTGCAGAACTGCAAACTGTGTAAGTTTCAACTTTCTATCTCATCCTGAAGCTCTTTAATCCTAAAATGAAATTTTCGGTCCTATGTTCGAATCTTATTTCAGCCACAGAACTTCGGTATTTCGGAATTTCGGTTAGCTGACAGGATATGCACACCTTTGATTCAAGATGTACCATCTGTGAAAATTTGAAGAAAATACGACCATAAATGACGGCTGTAGAGCGCGAACACCATTTTTCACTATTTTTAGCTGTGACGTCATGTGACGTCATAGGGTGCTAAAAATCATTGAAATCAAAATTTCCTCACGTGACTAATAAGCCATAAAAATTTCATCGTCCTAGGTCCATTGCAACATATTAAAATAAGCGTTTAGTTAGGAAGAAGAAAAGAATAATAATAATAATAACTAGATGTCATTCGTTTAAACGAATGATAGGACTTTCTGCAACATCTGCTTTATATAGTATATATAGAAGATGACATAATAGATAATCTGTCCAAATTGCAACTTTCTATCTCCTCTATTTCTATATAAAATAGCACAAATAGAACACATTCTGTGAATTTTAATAAAAGTCCGCCCATATCTTGCACATGTAGTTTACATACAACATTTATACTATGTCATATGACATGAAAGAAAAATGAAACAGTGTTCAAATGTAAGTTTCTAACTTTCATCACACATAGAATTTCATCACTCCAGCTCAGTTGTAACCTTGTTTAATTTTAGCCTCATTAGGAAGAAGTATTGAATATTTGTATAGTGCTATATCCTTTCGACACCTGTAACGTAGTTAATCGTATTTAGCGATTTTGGCGTGTTTGGGCTTCCGTAGTTTTGCCATAAATTCCTGGAATTTCGAACTATGGTGATATTTTGAAAGGTAACATCCCAGCCTACAAACTGATGCAATATGAATATCGTTAGCATAACAATGCAGTTTTTAGATGGTCTAAAATGTGGGGCTGCGTGTGAATTTTTCAAGGCTTGCAAACTGCTCGCTAGCTACATAGTGTTGCAAATACGGATTTTTGTCTTGTGCCGTTGTACATGTATTAACTTCAATGCTTATTTTGGAAACAGTCAACATTCGACAAAAAACAACAACAAAAAAAAACAACAATTCAATTTATATTTTTTTTTTTTTTTTTTTTTTTTTTTTTTTTTAAGTCGTTGCGCAAGTATTTAAGCTTGGTGACCCCTGCGCGTGACCTTTTCCATATTTTTATGATGCATGATTATGAAATATCTTATTTTCCATGTAACTTTCTTATATGAAGTCCAATTTCAATAAACTTGGTACCGTTAGAAAGCTCTTAAAACATGCTACATTTTATACGCATAATGTATAAACTTATCTTCAGTCGTTTCTGAGATATTGACTGTTAAACCTCAAGAAAACAGCATATTATCAGCAAAATTAGCTTCATTTCATTTAGTTTTTTTGCTTATATCTTTGTATTGCGTAAACCAATTTTAATAAACTAAATATCTTTGGAAACGTCAACTATTCAGCTATAATTCTTATTCATACATATATTTACAAAAATCGATATTTATTGCTACATATATGCAGTAGGGGTGAAATCAAAATTTCCTCACGTGCCTAA
The DNA here is from genome assembly GCA_021229015.1 of Solen grandis. NCBI lineage: Eukaryota > Metazoa > Mollusca > Bivalvia > Adapedonta > Solenidae > Solen > Solen grandis. The sequence goes on along the minus strand of CM037795.1, from coordinate 45,067,821 downwards.
TAACCCATAAAAATTTCATCGTCCTAGGACTATTGCAACATTTTAAAATAAGCTTTATAATAATAAAAAAATGACGTCACGTGACGTCATATGACGTTTATTTTTACATAATTGTTAAGACGCCCAGAGGCCTACTAACTGACAAAATTTCAACTTTCTATCTCAAATAGGACAGTTTTTATAAGCATTTAAGTATTGACGTCCTTGGTTCGAATATTGGATCCGCCATAGATGCTTGGACTTTTCGAATTTTGAAAAAAAGGACACCGGTATACACAATAAGAACGTAATATACACATTATGAAAATCGGCCCATTAATAATGGCTCTGGACCGCGTACAAACTTTCGTAGTCAATTTCAAATGTGACGTCATATGACGTCATAGGCTTCTGAAAATCATTGAAATCGAAATTTCAGCGTCTGGATCATTTGTCATTAAATTTTCATTGCAATTCGACAATTTCAACATATAGAAATACTCTTGTTAATATTAGAAATACATTATCATATAATAACGTCACGTGACGTCATATGACGTTTATTTTCACATAATTGTTAGACATCCAGAGAACTACTAACTGACAAAATTTCACCTTTCTATCTCAAATAGGACAGTTTTTATAAGCATTTAAAAATTGACGTCTTTGGTTCGAATCTTGGATCCGCCATAGATGCTTGGACTTTTCGAATTTTGAAAAACGGACACCGGAATACACAATAAGAACGTAATATACACATTCTGTGAAAATTTGATAAAAATCGGCCCATTAATAATGGCTCTGGACCGTGTACAAACTTTCGTAATCAATTTCAAATGTGACGTCATATGACGTCATAGGCTTCTGAAAATCATTGAAATCGAAATTTCAGCATCTGAATCATTTGTCATTAAATTTTCATTGCCCTTCGACAATTTCAACATATAGAAATACTCTTGTTAATATTAGAAATACATTATCATATAATGACGTCACGTGACGTCATATGACGTTTATTTTCACAAAATCTTTAAGACTCCCAAAGACCTATATACTGACCAAATATCACTTTTCTATCTCAAATAGGACCGATTTTATAAGCATTTAAAAATTTACGACCTTGGTTCGAATCTTGAATTCGCTATAGAACCATGGACTTTTCGAATTTTGTAAAACGGACACCGAGATGCACAACTAGAACTTAATATACACATTCTGTGAAAATTTGATGAAAATCGGTTCATAAACAATGGCTGTAGACCGCGTACAAACTTTTGTTGCATATTTCGAGTGTGACGTCATATGACGTCATAGGCATATGAAATTCATGGAAATCAAAATTTCAGTGTTTGAAGCATGTGTCATTAAATTTTCATTGCCCTTCGACAATATCAACATATAGAAATATTCTTGTTAATAAATTAGTATTTAACGTCACATTTATTTTCACAAAATGTTTAAAACTTCTAGAGACCTATATACTGACTAAATATCAACTTTCTATCTTAAATAGGACATATTTTATAAGCATTTAAAAATTTACGACCTTGGTTCGAATCTTGGATTCGCTATAGAACCATGGACTTTTCGAATTTTGAAAAACGGACACAGGGATGCACAACTAGAGCCTAACATACACAATCTGTGAAATTTTGATGAAAATCGGTCCAGAAATAATGGCTGTAGACCGCGAACAAACTTTTTCACCTGACGTCAAATCTGACGTTATGTGACGTCATATGAATATGAAATTCCTTGCATCCGAAAGCTCATGGTTTGAAATATATGCCATAAAATTTTCATTGTTCTGAGTCAATGGCAACACCTCGAAATTAACACAAATATAAGAGGAAGAAAAAAAGAATAAGAAGAAGAAGAATAATAAAAAAACAGTACAAACCCAATATGACTTTCTGCCTGTAGGCAGAAAGTCCTAACTAGATGTCATTCGTGAAAACGAATGATAGGACTTTCTGCAAGCTGTGTTAATGCAAAAAGCAGGAGATAGAAGTTTCATGTAATGACTCACCTCTGGTAGTATTTCATGTTCATGCTGAACAATTGACATTATATTCCGAAATTAGTGAAATGATAAGAACTAAGTATTAGTCTGTGACGTCACATGCGTCATATGATATCATAACTCTAAACATATGTAGAAATTCTGCAGAACTGCAAACTGTTTAAGTTTCAACTTTCTATCTCATCCTGAAGCTCTCTAATCCTAAAATGAAATTTTCGGTCCTATGTTCGAATCTTATTTCAGCCACAGAACTTCGGTCTTTCGGAATTTCGATTAGCTGACAGGATATGCACACCTAACTTTCAAGATGTACCATCTGTGAAAATTTGAAGAAAATCCGACCATAAATAGCGGCTGTAGAGCGTGAACACCATTTTTCACTATATTTAGCTCTGACGTCACATGACGTCATAGTGTGCTAAAGATGCTTTTGTTCAAAAGGGCATATTTTACTGTCATAACTCTGAAATTTTCGTTATTCTGAACAACTGGCATCATGTCAAAATCATTGCCCAAAAATGAAAATTAAGAAGTATGCTTATGACGTCACAAGACGTCATATGACGTCAAGACTCAAGATATATGTAGAAATTCTGCAGAACTGCAAACTGTGTAAGTTTCAACTTTCTATCTGATCCTGAAGCTCTTTAATCCTAAAATGAAATTATCGGTCCTATGTTCGAATCTTATTTCAGCCACAGAACTTCGGTCTTTGGGAATTTCGGTTAGTTGACAGGATATGCACACCTGAGTTTCAAAATGTACCATCTGTGAAAATTTGAAGAAAATCCGACCATAAATGACGGCTGTAGAGCGTAAACACCATTTTTCACTATTTTTTGCTGTGACGTCATGTGACGTCATAGGGTGCTGAAGATGCTTTTGTTCAAAAACGCATATGGCAGTTGTAACGTCATATGACGTCATAGGCATATGAAAATTGTAGAATTAAAAATATCAATGTTTGAAGCAAAATGTCATATAATTTCCATTTCCATGGACCATTTTAACATATAGAAATTTTCTTGTAAATATTAGAAATAGATTTTCATGTAATGACGTCATCTGACGTCACATGACGTTCATTTTCACAAAAACGTTCAGTCATCCATAAACCTACAGAATGTTCAATTATTAACTTTCCATCTCATATGGGACCGATTTTATTAGCATTTGAAAATTAACGACCTCGGTTCGAATCTTTGATTCTCCATAGAACCATGGTCTTTTCGAATTTTGAAAAACTGATAGCGGGATGCACAACTAGATCTTAATATACACATTCTGTGAAAATTTGCTGAAGATCGGTTCATAAATAATGGCTGTAGACCGCGTACAAACTTTTGTAGAATATGTTAAGTGTGATGTCATATGACGTCATATGCTTATAAAAATATTGAAATAGAAAATATATTGTCTGAAACATATGCCATTAAATTCTTATTACTCTTCGACCATTTCAACATATAGAAATAATCTTGTTAATTTTAGTAATATATTTTCATATAATGACGTCACGTAACGTCATATGATGCAAATTTTCAAAATATTTTTAAGACTCCGAGAGACCTACATACTGACCAAATATCAACTTTCTATCTCAAATAGGACTGATTTTATAAGCATTTGAAAATTAACGACCTTGGTTCGAATCTTGGATTCGCTATAGAACCATGGACTTTTCGAATTTTGAGAAACGGACACAGGGATGCACAACTAGAACTTAATATACACATTCTGTGAAAATTTGATGAAAATCGGTTCATTAATAATGGCTCTGGACGGCGTACAATCTTTTGTAGCTTATTTCACGTGTGACGTCATATGACGTCATAGGCATATGAAAATCATAGAAATCAAAATTTCAGCTTTTGAAGCATGTGTCATTAAGTTTTCATTGCCCTTCGACAATTTCAACATATAGAAATATTCTTGTTAATATTAGAAATACATTATCATATAATGACGTCACGTGACGTCATATGACGTTTATTTTCATAAAATGTTTAAAACTTCTCGAGACATATAAACTGACTAAATATCAACTTTCTATTTTAAATAGGACAGATTTTATAAGCATTTAAAAAATTACGACCTTGGTTCGAATCTTGGATTCGCTATAGAACCATGGACTTTTCGAATTTTGAAAAACGGACACCGGGATGCACAACTAAACCTTAATATACACAATCTGTGAAAATATGATGAAAATCGGTTGACAAACAATGGCTGTAGGCGGCGTACAAACTTTTGTAGCATATTTCAAATGTGACGTCATATGACGTCATAGAGAAATGAAAATCATAGAAATCAAAATTTCCTCACGAGACTAATAAGCCATAAAAATTTCATCGGCCTAGGATTATTGCAACATAGAAAAATAAGCGTTTAGTTAGGAAGAAAAAAAGAATAATAATAATAATAACTAGACTTCTTTTGTTTTGAACAAAAGATAGGGCTTTCTGCACTGCAAACCATGACAAACCTGGTGTTTTTCTAATTTTGGCAAACCTATATAATCCTGCACAATGAAGTCGTAATATATAACTTCTGTGAAAATTCCATGCCAATCCGTCCATAAATGACGGCTGTGCAGCGCGGATGAACTTTGGTAGCTTTTTTAAGTTTTGATGTCATGTGACGTCATATGAAAATTTTACTCATTAAATCTTAATGTTCATGATTACCTACATAGGACATTAAATTTTCATTGTCTATGAACCTTTGCAACATGAGTAAATTGACATTCAGGAATCGGAAATTCTCTACAATTTGATGACGTCATATGACGTTCATCTTTACAAAATGCAAAGGAAACACGAGACGTATAACCAAATATCATATTTCTATCTCATCTAGAAACGATTTTATACGTATTTAAAATTTGACGTCCTTGGTTCGAATCTTGGATTCGTCAAAGAACCTTAGTTCTTTCGAATCTTGGCAAACCTACAGAATCCTGCACAATGAGGTCGTAATATATAACTTCTGTGAAGATTCCATGCCAATCTATCAATAAATGACGGCTGTACAGAGCGGACAAACTTTGGTAGTTATTTATAGTTCTGACAATATGTGACGTCATATGAAAATTTTAAACATTGAATCTAAATGTTCCTGATTATTTACAAGGGACATTTAATTTGCATTGTCTATGAAGCTTTGCAACATGAGTAAATTGACATCAAGAAATCGGAAATTCTATACAACTTGATAACGTCATATGACGTCATATGACGTTCATCTTTACAAAATGCAAAGGAAACACAGAGATATATAATCTCGCCAAATATCAACTTTCTATCTCATCTAGAAACGATTTTATACGTATTTGAAATTTGACGTCCTTGGTTCGAATCTTGGATTCGCCATAGAACCTTTGCTTTTTCGAATCTTGGCAAACCTATATAATCCTGCACAATGAGATCGTAATATATAACTTCTGTGAAAATTCCATGACAATCCGTCCATAAATGACGGCTGTACAGCGCGTACAACCTTTGGTAGCTATTTTTAGTTCTAACGTCATGTGACGTCATATCAAAATTTTAAACATTGGATCAAAATGAACATTATCACCTACAAAGGATTTTAAATTTCCATTGTTTATGAACCCTTGCAACATGAGTAAATTGACATCAAGAAATCGGAAATTCTATACAACTTGATGACGTCAAATGACGTCATATGACGTTCATCTTTATATAATTCAAAGGAAACACAGAGACGTATAATCTCGCCAAATATCAACTTTCTATCTCATCTTTACACGTTTTTTATATGGATTTGAAATTTGACGTCCTTGGTTCGAATCTTGGATTCGCCATAGAACCTTAGTTCTTTCGAATCTTGGCAAACCTATATAATCCTGCACAATGATGTCGTAATATATAACTTCTGTGAAAATTCCATGACAATCCGTCCATAAATGACGGCTGTACAGCGCGTACAAACTTTGGTAGCTATTTTTAGTTCTGACGTCATGTGACGTCATATGAAAATTTTAAACATTGAATCTAAATGTTCATGATTACCTACATAAAACTTTAAATTTTCATTGTCTATGAGCCTTTGCAACATGAGTAAATTGACATCAAGAAATCGGAAATTCTATACAACTTGATGACGTCATATGACGTCATATGACGTTCATCTTTACAAAATAAAAAGGAAACACAGACACATATAATCTCGCCAAATATCAATTTTCTATCTCATCTAGAATCGATTTTATATGGATTTGAAATTTGACGTCCTTGGTTCGAATCTTGGATTCGCCATAGAACCTTAGTTCTTTCGAATCTTGGCAAACCTATATAATCCTGCACAATGAGGTCTTAATATATAACTTCTGTAAAAATTCCATGACAATCCGTCCATAAATGACGGCTGTACAGCGCGTACAAACTTTGGTAGCTATTTTTAGTTCTGACGTCATGTGACGTCATATGAAGATGAAAATAATATATTCCAAAATGCCATTGCTTCAGGTGTCTGTTGGTAGAATTTCTTTGTCCTAGACCGTCAGCAACTTAATGAAATAACAACATGAAAAGGTTGGAAAAAAAGAATAATAATAATAAAAGACAGAACAAACCCAATAGGTCTTTCTGCGAAAAGCAGAAAGCCCTAATAACTAGATGTCATTCGTGAAAACGAATGATAGGACTTTCTGCAAACTGTGTTAATGCAAAAAGCAGGAGATAGAAGCTTCGTGCAATGACTCACCTCTGTATTACATGTTCATGCTGAACAATTGACATTTTATTCCGAAATTAGTGCAAACAATAAGAACCAAGTATTAGTCTGTGACATAACATGATGTCATATGACGTCAGGACATGACCGCAAACTTGATTTCTAGTTTAAAAGTCCTATGTTCGAATCTTACTCCAGCCACAATACTTCCTGAAGCTCCTTATTCCTAGAATGAAATTTACGGTCCTATGTTCGAATCTTATTTCAGCAACAGAACTTCGGTTTTTCGGAATTAAGGTGAGGTGACAAAATATTCACACCTTAGTTTCAAGATGTACCATCTGTAAAAATGTGAAGAAAATCTGATCATAAATGACGGCTGTAGAACACGAACACCATTTTCCACTATTTTTAGCTGTGACGTCATGTGACGTTATAGGGTGCTGAAGATGCCTTTGTTCAAAAGTGCATACAATACTCTCATAACTCTGAATTTTCATTTTTCTGAACAACTGGCATCATGTCGAAATCATTGCCCTAAAATGAATATCAAGAAGTATGCTTATGACGTCACATGACGTCATATGACGTCACGACTCAAAATATTTGTAGAAATTCTGCAGAACTGCAAACTGTGTAAGTTTCTACTTTCTATCTCATCCTGAAGCTCTTTAATCCTAAAATGAAATTTTCGGTCCTATGTTCGAATCTTATTTCAGCCACAGAACTTCGGTCTTTCGGAATTTCGGTTAGCTGACAGGATATGCACACATTAGTTTTAAATTGTTTCATCTGTGAAAATTTGAAGAAAATCCGACTATAAATGACGGCTGTAGAGCGCGAACACCATTTTTCACTATTTTTAGCTCTGACGTCATGTGACGTCATAGCGTGCTGATGATGCATTTGTTTAAACGCGCATACTTTACTGTCATAACTCTGAAATTTTCATTATTCTGAACAAGTGGCATCATATCGAAATCATTGCACTAAAATGAAAAATAAGAAGTAGGCCTATGACGTCACATGACGTCATATGACGTCACGACTTAAAATATATGTAGAAATACTGCAGAACTGCAAAATGTGTAAGTTTCAACTTTCTATCTCATCCTGAAGCTCTTTAATCCTAAAATGAAATTTTCGGTCCTATGTTCGATTCTTATTTCAGCCACAGAACTTCGGTCTTTCGGAAATTCGGTTAGCTGACAGGATATGCACACCTTTGATTCAAGATGTACGATCTGTGAAAATTTGAAGAAAATCCGACCATAAATGACGGCTGTAGAGCGCGAACACCATTTTTCACTATTTTTAGCTGTGACGTCATGTGACGTCATAGGGTGCTGAAAATCATTGAAATCAAAATTTCCTCACGTGACTAATAAGCTATAAAAATTTCATGCCTAGGTTAAGAATAATAATAATAACTAGATGTCATTCGTGAAAACGAATGATAGGACTTTCTGCAAGCTGTGTTAATGCAAAAAGCAGGAGATAGAAGTTTCATGTAATGACTCACCTCTGGTAGTATTTCATGTTCATGCTGAACAATTGAAATTATATTCCGAAATTAGTGCAAATGAGAAGAACTAAGTATTAGTCTGTGACGTCACATGACGTCATATGACGTCATAACTCTAAACATATGTAGAAATTCTGCAGAACTGCAAACTGTTTAAGTTTCAACCTTCTATCTCATCCTGAAGCTCTCTAATCCTAAAATGAAATTTTTTCGGTCCAATGTTCGAATCTTATTTCAGCCACAGAACTTCGGTCTTTCGGAATTTTGGTTAGCTGACAGGATATGCACACTTAACTGTCAAGATGTACCATCTGTGAAAATTTGAAGTAAATCCGACCATAAATGGCGGCTGTAGAGCGTGAACACCATTTTTCACTATTTTTAGCTCTGACGTCACATGACGTTATAGTGTGCTAAAGATGCTTTTGTTCAAAAGGGCATACTTTACTGTCATAACTCTGACATTTTCGTTATTCTGAACAACTGGCATCATGTCAAAATCATTGCCCTAAAATGAAAATTAAGAAGTATGCTTATGACGTCACAAGAAGTCATATGACGTCAAAACTCAAGATATATATAGAAATTCTGCAGAACTGCAAACTGTGTAAGTTTCAACCTTCTATCTTATACTGAAGCTCTTTAATCCTAAAATGAAATTTTCGGTCCTATGTTCGAATATTTTTTCAGCCACAGAACTTCAGTCTTTTGGAAGTTTGGTTAGCTGACAGGATATGCACACCTGAGTTTCAAAATGTACCATCTGTGAAAATTTGAAGAAAATCTGACCATAAATGACGGCTGTAGAGTGCGAAAACCATTTTTCACTATTTTTTGCTGTGACGTCATGTGACGTCATAGAGTGCTGAAGATGCTTTTGTTCAAAAGCAAATACTTTGCTTTCATAACTCTGAAATTTTCATTATTCTGAACAACTGGCATCATGTCGAAATCATTGCCCTAAAATGAATATTAAGAAGTATGCTTATGACGTCACATGACGTCATATGACGTCACGACTCAAAATTTTTGTAGAAATTCTGCAGAACTGCAAACTGTGTAAGTTTCAACTTTCTATCTCATCCTGAAGCTCTTTAATTCTAAAATGAAATTTTCGGTCCTATGTTCGAATCTTATTTCAGCCACAGAACTTCGGTCTTTCGGAATTTCGGTTAGCTAACAAGATATGCACACCTTTGATTCAAGATGTACCATCTGTGAAAATTTGAAGAAAATCCGACCATAAATGACGGCTGTAGAGCGCGAACACCATTTTTCACTATTTTTTGCTGTGACGTCATGTGACGTCATAGGGTGCTGAAGATGCTTTTGTTCAAAAGCGCATACTTTGCTTTCATAACTCTGAAATTTTCATTATTCTGAACAACTGGCATCATGTTGAAATCATTGCCCTAAAATGAAAATTAAGAAGTATGCTTATGACGTCACATGACGTCATATGACGTCACGACTCAAAATATTTGTAGAAATTCTGCAGAACTGCAAACTGTGTAAGTTTCAACTTTCTATCTCATCCTGAAGCTCTTTTATCCTAAAATGAAATTTTCGGTCCTATGTTCGAATCTTATTTCAGCCACAGAACTTCGGTCTTTCGGAATTTCGGTTAGCTGACAGGATATGCACACCTTTGATTCAATATGTACCATCTGTGAAAATTTGAAGAAAATCCGACCATAAATGACGGCTGTAGAGCGCGAACACCATTTTTCACTATTTTTAGCTGTGACGTCATGTGACGTCATAGGGTGCTGAAAATCATTGAAATCAAAATTTCCTCACGTGACTAATAAGCCATAAAAATTTCATCGTCCTAGGACTATTGCAACATATAAAATAAGCGTTTAGTTAGGAAGAAGAAAAGAATAATAATAATAAACATAACAAACCCAATAGGACTTTCTGCTTTAGCAGAAAGTCCTAATAATAACTAGATGTCATTCGTGAAAACGAATGATAGGACTTTCTGCAAGCTGTGTTAATGCAAAAGCAGGAGATAGAATGTTTCATGTAATGACTCACCTCTGGTAGTATTTCATGTTCATGCTGAACAATTGACATTATATTCCGAAATTAGTGCAAATGATAAGAACTAAGTATTAGTCTGTGACGTCACATGACGTCATATGATATCATAACTCTAAACATATGTAGAAATTCTGCAGAACTGCAAACTGTTTAAGTTTCAACTTTCTATCTCATCCTGAAGCTCTCTAATCCTAAAATGAAATTTTCGGTCCTATGTTCGAATCTTATTTCAGCCACAGAACTTCGGTCTTTCGGAATTTCGATTAGCTGACAGGATATGCACACCTAACTTTCAAGATGTACCATCTGTGAAAATTTGAAGAAAATCCGACCGTAAATGATGGCTGTAGAGCGCGAACACCATTTTTCACTATTTTTAGCTGTGACGTCATGTGACGTCATAGAGTGCTGAAAATCATTGAAATCAAAATTTCCTCACGTGACTAATAAGCCATAAAAATTTCATCGTCCTGGAAATAACGGCTGTAGAGCGTGAACACCATTTTCACTATATTAGCTCTGACGTCACATGACTCATAGTGTGCTAAAGATGCTTTTGTTCAAAGGGCATTTTACTGTCATAACTCTGAAATTTTCGTTATTCTGAACAACTGGCATCATGTCAAAATCATTGCCCAAAAATGAAAATTAAGAAGTATGCTTATGACGTCACAGGACGTCATATGACGTCAAGACTCAAGATATATGTAGAAATTCTGCAGAACTGCAAACTGTGTAAGTTTCAACTTTCTATCTCATCCTGAAGCTCTTTAATCCTAAAATGAAATTATCGGTCCTATGTTCGAATCTTATTTCAGCCACAGAACTTCGGTCTTTCGGAATTTCGGTTAGTTGACAGGATATGCACACCTGAGTTTCAAATGTACCATCTGTGAAAATTTGAAGAAAATCCGACCATAAATGACGGCTGTAGAGCGTAAACACCATTTTTCACTGTTTTTTGCTGTGACGTCATGTGACGTCATAGGTGCTAAAGATGCTTTTGTTTAAAAGCACATACTTTGCTTTCATAACTCTGAAATTTTCATTATTCTGAACAACTGGCATCATGTCGAAATCATTGCCCAAAAATGAAAATTAAGAAATATGCTTATGACGTCACATGACTTCATATGACGTCACGACTCAAAATATTTGTAGAAATTCTACAGAACTGCAAACTGTGTGAGTTTCAACTTTCTATCTCATCCTGAAGCTCTTTTATCCTAAAATGAAATTTTCGGTCCTATGTTCGAATCTTATTTCAGCCACAGAACTTCGGTCTTTTGGAATTTCGGTTAGCTGACAGGATATGCACACCTTTGATTCAAGATGTACCATCTGTGAAAATTGAAGAAAATCCGACCATAAATGACGGCTGTAGAGCGCGAACACCTTTTTTCACTATTTTTAGCTGTGACGTCACATGACGTCATAGGGTGCTGAAGATGCTTTTGTTCAAAAGCGCATACTTTCCTTTCATAACTCTGAAATTTTCATTATTCTGAACAACTGGCATCATGTCGAAATCATTGCCCTAAAATGAAAATAAAGAAGTATGCTTATGACGTCACATGACGTCATATGACGTCACACCTCAAAATATTTGTAGAAATTCTGCAGAACTGCAAACTGTGTAAGTTTCAACTTTCTATCTCATCCTGATGCTCTTTTATCCTAAAATGAAATTTTCGGTCCTATGTTCGAATCTTATTTCAGCCACAGAACTTCGGTCTTTCAGAATTTCGGTTAGCTGACAGGATATGCACACCTTTGATTCAAGATGTACCATCTGTAAAAATTTGAAGAAAATCCGACCATAAATGACGGCTGTAGAGCGCGAACACCATTTTTCACTATTTTTAGCTGTGACGTCATGTGACGTCATAGGGTGCTGAAAATCATTGAAATCAAAATTTCCTCACGTGACTAATAAGCCATCAAAATTTCATCGTCCTAGGACTATTGCAACATATGCTTTATATAGTATATATAGAAGATGACATAATAGATAAACTGTCCAAATTGCAACTTTCTATCTCCTCTATTTCTATATAAAAATAGCACAAATAGAACACATTCTGTGAATTTTAATAAAAGTCCGCCCATATCTTGCACATGTAGTTTACATACAAAATTTATACTATTTTCATATGACATGAAAAGAAAAATGAAACAGTGTTCAAATGTAAGTTTCTAACTTTCATCACACATAGAATTTCATCACTCCAACTCAGTTGTAACCTTGTTTAATTTTAGCCTCAGTAGGAAGAAGTATTGAATATGTGAAAATTGCTATATCCTTTCGACACCTGTAACGTAGTTTTAAAAGTATTTTTGCGATTTTGGCGTGTTTTGGGCTTCCGTAGTTTTGCCATAAATTCCTGGAATTTCGAACTATGGTGATATTTTGAAAGGTAACATCCCAGCCTACAAACTGATGCAATATGAATATTTGTTAGCATAACAATGCAGTTTTTAGATGGTCTAAATTTTGGGGCTGCGTGTGAATTTTTCAAGGCTTGCAAACTGCTCGCTAGCTACATAGTGTTGCAAATTTCGGATTTTTGTCTTTTGCCGTTGTACATGTATTAACTTCAATGCTTATTTGGAAACAGTCAACATTCGACAAAAAACAACAAGAACAAAAAAAAAAAGAAAACAAAATCAGTATAGCCCCTTCAATTGCAATTTGATTTTTTTTTTTTTTTTTTTTTTTTAAGTCGTGCGCAAGTATTTAAGCCTGGTGACCCCTGCGCGTGACCCTTTTCCCTATTTTTATTTATGCATGATTATGAAATATCTTATTTTCCATGTAACTTTCTTATAAGAAGTCCAATTTCAATAAAATTTGGGACCGTTAGAAAGCTCTTAAAACATGCTACATTTTATACGCATAATGTTTTAAACTTATCTTCAGTCGTTTCTGAGATATTGACTGTTAAACCTCAAGAGAACAGCATATTAAACAGCAAAATTAGCTTCATTTCATTTAGTTTTTTTGCTTATAACTTTGTATTGCGTAAACCAATTTTAAATAAACTAAATATCTTTGGAAACGTCATTATTCAGCTATAATTTTTATTTTACATATATTTACAAAAATCGATATTTATTGAGAATAGGCTACATATATGCAGTTGGGGGGAAATCAAATTTCCTCACATGCCTAATAACCCATAAACATTTCATCGTCCTAGGACTATTGCAACATATAAAATAAGCGTTTAGTTAGGAAGAAGAAAAGAATGATAGTAAGAAACAAATGAAAAAAAAAGTCACGTGACGTTTAAGTTTATTTTCACATAATTTTTTAAAACACCCCCAAAAATACAAACTGCAAAATTTTAACTTTTTTATCTCAAATAGGAAAATTTTTATAAGCATTTTTAAAAAAATTTAGACCTTGGTTCGAATTTTTTGAATTCGCTATAAACCATGGCCTTTTTTGAAATTTGGAAAAAAAAGGGCACCCGGGATACACAAAAAGGAAAATTAATATACACATTCTGTGAAAATTTTATAAAAATCGGGCCCCTTTAAAAATGGGTCTTTGGAACCCTGTACAATCTTTCTTTGTCAATTTTAAATTTGGGGCTCATATACGTCATAGACCCTTTTGAAAAAACCCTTGAAATTTGAAATTTCAGAATCCGAAAAATGCGGCCTTAAATTTTTTTTTTTGCCCTTCGAAAATTTCAATATATAGAAATAATTTTTTTTAGAATTTGAAAAACATTAACATTTAATGAAAGTCACGTAACGTCATATGAAATTTTTTTTCACAAAATGTTTTAAAACTCCCCCGAGACCTTTATACTGGGCCCCAAAAATCATCCCTTTTTATCTCAAAAAGGACCCATTTTTATAAGAATTTGAAAATTTTTCGACCTTGGTTCGAATTTTTTGGAATCGCTTTAGAACCTTGGGCCTTTGAATTTTAAAAACGGACAAGGGATGCACAAATAAAACTTAATATACACCTTCTGTTAAAAATTTTTATGAAAATCGGTTTATTTTAAAAATGGCTTTTGGACCCCGAAAAAAATTGTGTAGGGTTATTTCAGGTGAAAGTCATATGAAAGCATAGAGAATGAACATATAGAAATCAAAAAAAACATTTCTTGGAGAATTTGACATTTAAAAAAATTTTATTGTCCTTTTGGAAACCCTATTAAAAAAATAATTTTGTTTTTAAAAAATTGAAATTTTTATGAGTTCCCTTTTGACGTCAAAAAGACGCCATTTTCACCCAAAAAAATTTTTAAAACTTCGGAGATCTAAAGTATACAAAATATCAACCCTTCCCGTCTCATTTTGGGGGCATTTTATGAGCATTTGTCCCAAATTTTACGTCCCTTTTTTTTTTGAAAACTTGCATTCGCCATAGAACCTTGGCTTTTTTTGAATTTTTAAAAAAAAGGGCAACGGATGCACAACTGAAAAATTTTATACAAAAATTCTGGGAAAATTTATAAAAAACGGTTTCCCTTAATTATCGCTTGGACCCGGGACAAACTTTTTTTAGCAAATTGCCAAAGGGGAGTCATATGAGTCATAGGGCCCTATGAAAATTATAGAATTTTTTTAAATTTGATATGAATAAAAATTCCATCGAAAAATTTTAAATTTTCCCAGGCCCATTGCAACATATGAAAAACCGTGAGGAAGAAAAAAAATTTAAAAATAAAAAATAACTAGATTTTCCTTTTCGTCCCAAACAATGATAGGACTTTCTGTAAAACCCGTGTTAATGCAAAAAGGGGGAATAGAAAATTTCATGTAATGAAATCACCCCTGGTAGTATTTTTATTTCATGCGATTTATTGACATTATATTATAAATAAGTGGTTTTTTGTTACGAGAAAAAAAAAAAAAAGGTTTAAAAACCCGTATAAGTAGCTTTTGACGTAAATGACGTCACAAATCAAAATATTTTTAAAAAATATTTAGAACTGCAAATGTGTAAGTTTTTAATTTTCTATCTGACCCGAAGTTCTTTAGCCCTAAAATGAAATTTTTGGTCCTATGTTTTGAATCTTACTTCACCCCAATACTTCGGTTTTTTTTGGAATTAAGGGTTTGTGCAAAATATTTACACCTTGTTTCAAGATGTACCTTTTTAAAAATTTGAAGAAAATCTGATCAAAAAAGGCGGCTGGTTAAAAGCGCAAACACCATTTTTTAAATTTTTTTGCTCTGACGTCACGTAAGGCATAGGGTGCTGAAAAAGCTGTTGCTTAAAAGCGCATAAATTTTTTCTGCAATAACCTGAAAATTTTTATTATTTTGAACAATTGGCATCATGTCAAAAACATTTCCCCAAAAAAAAAAAAAAAGTGGTATGCTTATACGGGCCTCGACGCACGGGTTCAAAATATTTTTGAAAAAAGCAGAACTGCAAAATGTTTCAAGTTTCAACTTTTTATCTACCTGAAGCTCTTCAATCCTAAAATGAAATTTTTGGTCCCATGTTGAATATTACTTCAGCCCCAGAAAATTCGGTTTTTTTTGGAATTTCGGTAAGCTGGCAGGATTGTACACCAAGTTTTAAGGTGTACCATCTGGAAAAGTACAAGAAAATCCGACCAAAATTGGGGGCAGTAAAGCGCGAAAACCATTTTTCAATATTTTAGCTTGACTTTAAAAAAGTATAGGTGATGAAGGGTGTTTCGTTTTTAAAAAAGCATTAAATTTTCGTCCCTAAGTCCCTTAAAAAACTTTATTATTGAACAACAAACCCTCATGTCGAAATTTATTGCCCTTAAAAAGAAAATTTAAAAAGTATGCTTAAAAGTCACATGACGACTTTTTACGTCACGACTCAAAATATATTAAAATTCTGCAGAACTGCAAAATGTTTTAAGTTTCAACTTTTTTATCTCATCCCCCAAACTCTTTAATCCCTAAAATAAATTTTGGTCCTATGTTCGAAATTTTTATTTCAACCACAGAAATTCGGGCTTTTGGAATTTTAGTTACTTACAGGATATGCACCCTTATTTTTTAAGATGTTCCCTTTTGTGAAAATTTTTAAGAAAATCCGACCATAAATGGCGGTTTTAAGGGGTGAACCCCCATTTTTTTAAATTTTTTAGGGTCTGAAAGTCAATGACGTCATAGGGGGCGAAGATGCTTTTGTTCAAAAACGCATCCTTTTTGTCCCTAACCCCTAAATATTCCCTTATTCCTGAAAATTTTGGGAAAACATGTCGAAATCATTGCCCTAAAATAAAAATTAAGAAGGGATGTTATGACGTCACATAAAAGTCTTGGGGTCACGACTCCAAAAAATTTTGTTGAAAAATTTAGCAGAAAACTGCAAACGTGTAAGATTCAACTTTCTATCTCATTCCCGAAGGGTCCCTTTTAAACCCAAAAAAGAATTTTTTTTCGGTTTCCAAAGTTCGAATTTTATTTCAGTCACAAAAATTCGGTCTTTCGGAATTTCGGTTTGCGACAGGAATTTCACACCCTTTGTTTCCCAAAAAGTACCATCTGTGAAAATTTGAAGAAAATCCGCCCTAAATGGGCGGCTGTTAAAAGGGGGGTGAACACCATTTTTTTACTATTTTTAGCTCTGACGTCATTTGACGTCATAGGGTTTCTGAAGATGCTTTTTTTTTTAAAAGCGCCCTACTTTACTGTCATAATCCGGGAAAAATTCATTTTTTCTAAAAAACTGGCAACAAGTCGAAATCATTTCCCTAAAAAAAGAAGTTTGAAAAAATGCTTATGACGTCAATTTTAAGTCATATGAGTCACGACTCAAATATATGTTTGAAAAATTTTGGGAGAACTGCAAAAATGGGTTTAAATTTCAAATTTCTATTCATCCTGAAAACTCTTTAATTCCCAAAAAAGAAATTTTCGGGGCCAATGTTGAATTTTTTTTTAGTCCAAAACTTGTCTTTCGGGAAATTTTGGTTTGCTGACGGATATCACACCTTTGTTTCAAGATGTTTTCCATTTTGGGGGAAAATTTGAAAAAAAATTTCCCACCATAAAAGACGGCTGTTAAACTTGAACAAAACCCTTTTTCACTTTTTTTTTGGGTTTTACGTCATATGACGTCCCTAGGGTGCGGGAAAAATGCTTTTGTTTAAAAGCGCATACTTTACTGTCATAACTCTGAAATTTTTCATTTTCTGAAAAACTGGCATTTATGTCGAAATTTATTGCCCTAAAAAAAAAATTAAAAAAGTATGCTTATGAAATTTACAAAACGTCATATGACGTCACGACTCAAAAAAATATGTTTGAAAATTTTGCAGAAATGCAAACTGTGTAATTTCAACTTTCAAACTTTATCCTTAAGCTCTTTAATCCCAAAATGGGAAATTTTTTGGTCCTATTTCGAATTTTTTTTTCATTTACCAAAAATTCGGTCTTTTGGAATTTCGGGTTTGCTGACAGGATAATGCACCCCCTTTGTTTTTAAGGGGTTTCCATCTGTGAAAATTTTAAGACAATCCCACCATAAATGACGGGTGTAGAGGGGCGAAAAACCTTTTTTTAACTATTTTTAGTGTGACGTCATGTGAAGTCTTTGGCTTTCCCAAAAATCATTGAAATCAAAATTTCCTCACGGACTAATAACCCATAAAAATTTTTCGCCTAGGACAATTGCAAAAAATATTAAAAAAAGCGTTTAGTTTGGAAGGGGGGAAAAGAATAATAAAAATAAAAAAATTTACGTCCCCGCGACGTCAAAATACGTTTATTTTCACAAAAATTATTAAAACCCCAGGGACCTACTAACTGACAAAATTTCAACTTTCCCCACTCAAAAAAGGACAGTTTTTTTAAGCATTTAAAAAAAAATTTACGTCCTTGGTTCGAATCTTGGATCCGCCATAGTGCTTGGGGCTTTTCGAATTTTTTAAAAACGGACACCGGATAACACAAAAAGAACGTTTAAAATACACAAATTTTGTGAAAATTTGATAAAAATCGGCCCCCCGGCCCAAAAATGGCTCTGGACCCTGTACAAAATTTCGTTTGTCAATTTCAAATGTGAAAGTCATATGACGTCATTGGCCCTTTTGAAAATCATTTAAATCGAAATTTCAGCGTCTGAATCATGTGTCCCTTAAATTTTTATTGCCCCTTTGACAATTTCAAAATTTTAAAATACCCTTGTTAATATTAGAAATACTTTTTCATATAAAAGACGTCACGTGACGTTATATGGGCGTATTTTTTTTACAAAAAAGTTTAAGACTCCCCGAGAAACCTTTTTTCTAAACCAAAAAATCACTTTTCAAACTCAAAAAGGGCCGATTTTATAAGCATTTAAAAAATTTTCGACCCCGGGTTCGAAACTTGGATTCCATAGAAACCCTGGGCTTTTCGAATTTTTAAAAAAAGGACCCGAGAAAGCACCACCCAAATTAAATATAAACCTTTTTTGTGAAAATTTATGAAAATGGTTTATAAAAAATTTGGTGCAGACCGCCCTACAAAAAATTTTGTTGGATATTTCAAGTTTTGACGTCATATTAAAATTTATAGGCTTTTGAAAAATTTATAGAAAAACAAAAATTTTAGCGTTTGAAGCATGTTCATTTAAAATTTTTTTGCCCCCTCGACAATTTTCAACATATAGAAAATTCTTGTTAAAAATTTGAAAAAATTTTCAAAAAATGACGGCCCCGGACTCTTTTGACATTTTTTTTCACAAAATTTTAAAACTTCTAGAGACCCATTTTTCTGACTAAAAAAACAACTTTCTATCTTAAATAGGACAGATTTTATAAGCATTTAAAAAATTTTCGACCTTTGGGTTTGAATCTTGGATTCGCTATAGAAACCCCCGGGCTTTTTTGAAAATTTTAAAAAAGGACACCCGGGGTGCACAACTAGAGCCCAACCCACACATTCTGTGAAATTTTGGGTGAAATCGGGGCCAGAAATAATGGCTGTAGACCCGCGTTAAAAAAACTTTTTCCCGTGACGTCAATTTGACGGGATATGAACCCCCATATGAATATACAATTTTATTGCAAACTGAAAACTCATGGTTTGAAATATATGCCTAAAATTTTTTATTGTTCTGATTTAATGGCAACACCTTGAAAATTTAAACAAATATAAGAGGAAGAAAAAAAGAATAAGAAGAAAAAGAAGAATAATAAAAAAACGTACAAACCCAATATGACTTTCTGCCTGTTTGGCAGAAAGTCCTAAAAAAAAATGTCATTTTCCCTGAAAACGAATTTTTAGGACTTTCTGCAAGCTGTGTTAATTCAAAAAGCAGGGGATAAAGTTTTTATGTAATGAAACACCTCTGGTAGTATTTTTATGGTTTATTTCCCGAAAAATTGACATTATATTCCCAAATTAAATGTAAAAGATAAGAACTTTAAATAAATTTGTCTGTGACGTCCCCAGGGCTTCATTTTTGATATCATAACTCTAAAATAGTAGAAATTCTGCGAACTGCAAAATGTTTAAATTTCAACCCCTTTTTATCAATCCCGAAACCCCTTTTAAACCTAAAAAAAATAAAATTTTTGGGCCTAGGGTTTAAAACTTATTTCACCAAAAGAATTTGGTCTTTTTTGGGAAATTTCCCCATTAGCTGACAGGATATGCCCCACTAACTTTCAAGATTGGGCCAACTGTGAAAAATTTTAAGAAAATCCGGGCCATAAAAAAGGGGTGTAGAGCGTGAAAACCATTTTTTCCCCTATATTTAGCTTTTGACGTCCCCATTTACTCATAGTGTGCTAAAGATGCCTTTTTTTTCAAAAAGGGGATATTTTACTGTCATAAATTTTGGGAAATTTTTTGTTAAATTTTGAACAACCCGGCCTTTCATGGGCAAAAAACATTGCCCCCAAAAAAGAAAATTGAAGTTTTTGCTTATGGACGTTCCCAAAACGTCATAGCGTCAAGGGCTCAAGTTATGGGAGAAATTTTTGGGAGAAATGCAAACTGTGGAATTTCAAACTTTCTATTTTGATCCCCGAAGCTCTTTAATCCTAAAATGGTTAATTTGGTTTCCCATGTTTCGAATCTTTTTTTTAGCCCCAGAACTTTGGTCTTTGGGGAATTTTGGTTTTTGACAGGATATTCCCCCACCTTTAGTTTCAAAATGTACCCTTGTGAAATTTGAAGAAAAAACCGACCATAAATGACGGCTGTAGAGCGTAAACACCATTTTTTTACTATTTTTTTGCTGTGACGTATGTGACTCATAGGTCTGAAGATGCTTTTTTTCAAAAAAGATATGGCAGTTTTTAAAAAGTCATAACGCATAGGAAAGAAAAAATTTTAGAATTAAAAATATCAATGTTTTAAGCAAAATGTCATTTAAAATTTTCCCTTTCCTTTTTCCCCCTTGGGCCCCCCCTTTAACCCCCCCTTTTTAAAAATTTTCTTGTAAAAAATTAGAAAAAGATTTTCTTTTAATGGGCGTATCTGAAAGTCCCCAAAGACGTTCCCTTTTCACAAAAAAGTTCAGGGCATCCCCTAAACCTAAAAGAATGTTCAATTAAATTTAAATTTCCATCCATATGGGACCCATTTTATTTGCATTTTTAAAATTTAAAGACCTCGGGTTTTGAATCTTTGATTCTCCTGGGAAACCCTTGGGCTTTCGAATTTTTAAAAAATGATAGCGGGATGCACAACTTGATTTAATATACACCCCTTCGTGAAAATTTGCTGAAGATCGGTTCATAAATAAGGCTGTAGACCGCGTACAAACTTTTTTTTTAGAATATGTTTTAAAATGTGATGTTTATATACGTTTATATGCTTATAAAAAATATTGAAAAAGAAAATTTATTGTCTGAAACATTGCCCTTAAATTTTTATTCTCTTCGACCCTTCCAACATATAGAAATAATCTTGTTTTAAATTTTTGTAAAATATTTTTTATATAATGACGTCACGTAAAGTTTATATGATGCAAAAATTTTAAAATTTTTTAAAACCCCCGAGAGACCTTTTTTCTGACCAAATATCAACTTTCTATCTCAAAAAAGGACTGTTTTTTAAGCATTTGAAAATTAAAGACCTTGGGTTTGAATCTTTATTTTGCTAAAAGAACCATGGACTTTTTGAAATTTTTAAAAAAGGACACAGGGAAGCACAACAGAAATTAATATACACATTCTGTGAAAATTTGATGAAAAACCCGGGTTTATTAAAAATGGCTCTGGGGGCGGGGACAATCTTTTGGGACTTTTTTTCACGGGGACGGGCATTAAAGTCATAGGCAATGAAAATCAAAAAATCAAAAATTTTTAGTTTTTTTAAGCATGTGTCATTAAATTTTTTATTGCCCTTCGACAATTTCAAAATATAGAAATAATTTTTGTTTTAAAATTTTGAAATACATTATATATAATGACCTCCGTGACGTCATATGACTTTTTTTTATAAAAAAGTTTAAAAAATTCTCGAGACAATAAAAAAACTGAATAAATATCAACCCTTTCCCTTTTTTAAAAAGGACAGATTTTTTAAGCATTTTAAAAAATTTTTACCTTTTTTGGTTTGAATCTTGGATTCGCTATAGAACCATGGACTTTTCCCAATTTTAAAAAAGGACCCGGGAAAGCACAACTAAACCCAAAAAATACACAAAACTGTAAAATATGATGGGAAAAACGGTTTTTACAAAAAAATGGCTGTAGGCCGGGGTACAAACTTTTTTAAATATTTCAAAAGTGACGTCATATGCGTTTATGGGGAAAAAGAAAAAACATAGAAATCAAAATTTTCCCCACGAGACAAAAAAGCCAAAAAAATTTCCCTCGGCCCAGGATTTTTTGAAATAGAAAAATAAGGGGTTTAGTTTAAAAAAAAAAAGAATAATAATAAAAAAATTTTTTTCTAGTTTCATTGTGAAAACGAATTTAAGGGCTTTTTGCAAAAATGTGTTAATGCAAAAAGCGGAAAATAGAAGCTTGTGCAAAGACTACCTCTGGATTTCATGTTCCCTGCTTACAATTGACATTTTAATTTCCCAAATTAGTGCAAACAAAAGAACCAAGTATTTGTTCCCGTGACATAAAAATGATGTCTATGCGTCAGGGCATGACCGCAAAAATTGATTTCTAGTTTAAAAATCCCATGTTCGAATCTTACTCCAGCCCCAATTTCTTCCCGAAGCTCCATTCCTAGAAGAAATTTACGGTCCCATGTTCGAAAACTTATTTCAGCAAAGAAATTCGGGTTTTTTTGGGAAATTTAAAGGGGAGGTGACAAATATTTTAAACCTTAGGGTTTCCAAGTTACCAAACCCGTAAAAATGTTTGGGGAAGGGAAAAACTTTATCATAAAAGACGGGGGTAGAACACGAACACCATTTTCCCCCTATTTTTAGCTGTGACGTCAAAGTGACGTTAAAAGGGGGAAAAAAAAAAAAATTTTTTTCCCCCCTTTTTTCAAAAGCGGAAAACCATACTCTCAAAAAATCCCGAATTTTTTATTTTTTTTTTTAAAAATGGCATCATGTCGAAATCATTGCCCTAAAATGAATATCAAAAAGTATGCTTATGACGTCACATGCCCCCATATTAGTCAGAAATTTAAAATAAAATTTTAGAAATTCTGCAGAACTGCAAACTGTGTAAGTTTCTACTTTTTATCTCCCTCCCCGAAGCTCTTTTAAACCCAAAAAGAAATTTTCGGTCCTATGTTCGAATCTTATTTCAGCCACAGAACTTCGGTCTTACGGAATTTCGGTTAGCTGACCCGGATATGCACCCATTATTTTAAATTGTTTTTATCTTGAAAAATTTTAAAAAAATTTCCCACTATAAAGACGGCCCGTAGAGCGCGAACCCCATTTTTTAATTTTTAGCTCTGACGTCATGTGACGTCCCTAGCGTGCCCGATGATGCATTTGTTTAAAAGCGCATACTTTACGTCATAACTCTGAAATTTTATTATTCTGAACAATTTGGAAACATTTCGAAAAACATTTTCACAAAATTTAAAAAAAAGAGTAGGCCTATGACGTCACATGACTCATATGACGTCACGACCTTAAAAAAATATTTAGAAAAACTGCAGAACTTTCAAAAAGTGGGAAGTTTAACTTTCTAATTTTCATCCTAAGCTCTTTTAAACCTAAAAAAGAAATTTTCGGTCCCAAAGTTCGGTTTTTTTATTTCAAACCCCAGAACCCTTTGGTCTTTTTGGGAAAATTTGGTTAGTGACAGGAATGCACACCTTTGATTCAAGAGTTCGATCTTGAAAAATTTTAAGAAAATCCCACCAAAATGACGGCTGTAAGCCGCGAAACCATTTTTTTTACTATTTTTAGCTGGAGTCATGTGACGTCATAGGGTTTAGAAAAAACATTGAAATCAAAAATTTTCCCCACGTACTAATAAGCCCCTTAAAAAAATTTTATGGCCCAGGACTTTTTGCAAAATAAAAAATAAGCGTTTAGTTAGGAAGAAGAAAAGGGAAAAATAATAATAATAATAAATAGTTTTCATTCGTGAAAACGAAAGATGGACTTTTTTGCAAGCTGTTTTTTAAGGGAAAAAAAAGGGGGATA
>CM037795.1:44993925-45043925 GCA_021229015.1 Solen grandis | reverse complement strand
GCTGACATGACATTCATTTAAGGGTATCTTGATGGGACAAGTATATTAAACAGGACCATGTTTTGTAAGCAATAACTCTGTACATTTTGTGATAGACAAATTTGCACATTAGGGAATGGACATCATTCTGTTTGTTGGGTTTAACATTATTTCCTAAATATATCAATTGTAATATGCATACTATAGCTGTCAGCAGTGGGGGTGAATGCTATCTGTCTTACTATCATGCAGCCCCTTCTCAAAAAGGAGGCATAAGAATGGAAACAAGAGCTGTCAGAGGACAGCACGCTCGACTATTCAAAATTTCTAAGTTAAAAAGGGGCAATAATTTGTAACAAATAATCAAGAGTTATCTACCATGAAAGTATGATACCCCTAAACATATTAAAGATGTTTCAAATCAATCGCATGCTTGATACTGAGATATAAGCATGAGAGTATCTTGCATGCAAAACTTTAACCAAAATTTCTAAGTTAAAAAGGGGCCATAATTTGATATATATTCCATCAAGAGTTATCTACCTTGGTTGTCTGAAGCCCCTGAACATATTTGTAAATTTTCAAGTCAATACCATGAATGGTTATTGAGATACAAACTAGATAGTAGCTTGCACGCAAAACTTTAACCAAATTTTCTATTGCATGCAAAACTTTAACCAAAATTTCTAAGTTAAAAAAGGGGCCATAATTCTTATTAAATTCAGTCAAGAGTTATCTTCCTTAGTTGTCTGATGCCCCTGAACATATTTATAAACTTTCAAGTCAATACCATAAATGGTTATTGAGATATAAGGTTGATAGTAACTTGCACGCAAAACTTTAACCAAAAGCTGCAACGCCGACGCCAACGTGACTACAATAGCTCTCATATTCTACGAATAGTCGAGCTAAAAATAACTTACCACTCATAATTAACTTCATGGCTGCATTTCATAACAGAGGCAGATTGTTGTTGGAACTCATATTTTGTATTGTGCAGATGATCCTTCCTGTAAAAGATCAAGCTAAAAAAATTCAGATAATTACACGTTATTTCATTCAAAAAAATTTTGTAACAACATTAATGGAGATGAAATGTTACATAAGCATGCATCAAAACATATTTTATAATTTAAAAAAATATATATATTGCACTGTAGTGTAGTCTCTGCAAGGAAAATTTGTCCCCAGACAAAATGCATGGCTTACATCCAATTGATAGATAATGTTTACAATGGGTCAATGTCGTTTATGACCAATTAATATTGTGGCGATTAAAAAAAGATGTTTTCAAAAGATAAAAACTGCAACAAAACTAGAATTATGAACTTGGGGCACATTATACCAGTTCATAAATAAAAGATGATTCACCAATTTTCTATCACAAATAATCCATATGATGATAAAAAAGAACAATATATTTCATCAGTAATTTTTTTTTTAAAATTTATATTCCTGTAACTGTGCCACGAAAACTGGTAATTTTGGCAAAAAAAAAACAACGATGGTTGTCAAACATATTTCCACAATGTCTCTTTCAAAAGGATTATTCTTTTTTAATATTTACGGATTGGCAGACATTTGCAATCATGGCAATCGTTCCATACAGTACAGAAAGATAGAATGCGTAAGAAAATAATTTCGAAGGTTTGCTACTTACGAGGTGCTGTTTTCTGGATCCTTTCGTTGGTCAAATTTCTATCTACCCTTCTAATGCAACCTTGTTTGTATCCTGCATTTCTCAAGTTGTTCACCTAATCGGCAACGTTACAGAATCGAAGTTATATAGTTTGTTTACTTTTGCGGGAAATGGCAACCTTAGTTTCGATTTCGATTGTGTACGGTCCGTGTACTTGTTATTTATAGGTGATCACCTTCGAATCACGCTTGTGCGAGATAGTGTTTTTTGCTGTATTTTTGCCAAAATTTTATTGCATATCGATTATAAACACTCTTTCCTTGAAATATTTACATATTACACACATTTAAACAAAATAAAAACATAGGGAAAATAACAGAAACAAGAGGCCCAAGGGCCAAAGACGCTCACCAGAGTACATCTGCATTTTAAAATGAAACAATTGTTTTCTGTAACAAGGAATGTTTAACTGTGACTATTTTATGTGGTTCCTTTTGAGAGTGTCAATATGAGTCTATATGAAGGAAAAGGTTAAATCAGTAACAGTTGTTAATCTGGAAAAAGCAGCCAAAACAATTTCAAGTACAGATAAATCTGAGTCAAAAACCACACAAAATACACCCTTGACTTGGAACAGTTAACTGGTTGTAAGTTGATGGATTACCAGGGCTCACCCTGGCTGTAAAAATGTTTGCGCCAACACATTCGCCAAATGAGAAAAATTAGAGCCAAATTTAAGAAGTTGGAGCCAAATTTAATGCAAGTGGCTCCAATATGTTTTTGGTAATATTGTCTTTATATACTGGTTTGATATATGCATTTGCTATACTTGAACTGTCAAAGACATATTCAATTGGTGCATAATATTTAAATATAAAAAAAAGAAATAAAAAAAATATATGGAAATAAAAACAATACAAATACTGTCATATAATTCTAAATGAAAATTAAATTAATTTAATTGACATTTAGTTTTATAAATAAATTATTAAAAAATATTTCATTCAATTGGCAAACAAAATAGTTCATTCAATGAGAATAGGTTTATTAATATTTTGATACATCAAGAACCAAACATAAACAAAAGAAAAAAAAGTGTTCATGTTAAAAAAAAGTATATATTTTCCAACA
This sequence comes from Solen grandis, assembly GCA_021229015.1. Taxonomy (NCBI): domain Eukaryota; kingdom Metazoa; phylum Mollusca; class Bivalvia; order Adapedonta; family Solenidae; genus Solen; species Solen grandis. The sequence goes on along the minus strand of CM037795.1, from coordinate 45,041,176 downwards.
AAATCATAAATAATAACCTGACTAAAAATATTATATGGAAATATCAAGTGAAATTAAAAAAAAAATAAAAAAATTGGGTACGTTATATATCGGGTACGTTTTAGTTTGGATACGTTTTGACTCGCTCCATTAGCGATAAGTATCGAGTCATTCATATACATCGGTACATCTACGTTATTTACCAGTTGGAATCTAGATAGGTAAACTCTAAATAATCAATTTAAATCTTTTAAAGAAACGGTAGTAATGAAACATTGCTAATGTTTTTCGCAAATGGCCGCCATTGTGATGATTGCGCAATTTCATAGCAGATCCAAATGCAGTTATAAACAAAAGTCGGTAGAGAGTGTGACAAATATAAACAAGTTATAAGCTGCCAATACCATCCGAGTATTCCACATCTTTGCATAATTAGGAATCCTTAGAATGCCTGTTGATTGGATAATCCCACAGCAGGTGCTGGTTACGTAAAGTAGTATACAGTGTAGAGCGAACTGTATTTTTGTGCATTACGGAACTTAATAACCGCGGTACTAATTTACCGATTTCTTCTTCGTATGCGCCAAACACATTCGCCAATTAGAAAAATCTTGCGCCAGTTTCATAATTTTCTCGCATTTTGCACCTTTGGCGACCGACAGCGTGAGCCCTGATTACATTTTTTTGGGGAAAAACGTGCTTGCTTCCATTAAGATAAAAATATTTTAGACAACGGAGTGAAAAATCACACAAAAATACACCTCTGACTCCGAACAGTTTATAGTGACTTAAAACTGATTGTTGGAGGTTGATGGATCTGTTTGTCTCATATAGGACACTACAGAAATTAATTACCGACAACTTCAAAAAATTACAACGTATATATTTTCCGTCTTCAATAATGAATTTATATATTGTATTAAATAACCACTTTATGCAATTTCACTTCTTTAATATAGAATCAATCTTCACGTGTTTCTGTTTTATAAACTCAAAAGTATATATCTGAAAATCTTTAATTGAAACAGAAGTGCAAATAGTAAAATGGTAAGATGGCGGATTTGTCTTCATGACGTCACGTGAAAACAAAGGACATTTCCTTTGATTTTGATTAATTGTTAAAATTGTCTGAAAAACAAGGTAAAAATAACCCTAAACAAGGCTGTGTCACAGACACGAAATCCCCCGCTGAATATATTTAGTTCATGAATGGGAGCTGTTTTTACAGAACATAAATCAGGGGCCGTAACTCCATTGTAAAAGATCAAACTGGGTCATGCTGTCAATATGATTATAATTCCTTATTGCCTCTTGATATAACAGAACAGAACAAGAAGAGACTTTATTACTTCCAAGTATACAACATGGAGAAAAGTTTATATATACACACAACTAATTATATAAACAAACTATACCATAAGCTTTTTCTGATGTATTAATTTAAGAAGAGCACAGAATGTCGAGGACAGTGGAAGAAACAGAGTGATAAATTAACATATTCAAAGCAGATTGAGATATACAAACTTAGGAGACAAAAATCAAGTATGAAAAATAACAAAGGGCAATAACTCCAAAATTCGGCTAAGGAGAGTTATGGTTCTTGTGCACTGCACTTCTCTCAATGAGATCTGTCCACCTGTGAAGTTTCAAAGCAGTAGCTTGAATACTTTTGGAGGTATGCTCCAGACAAAAATCAAGTATGAAAAATAACAAAGGGCAATAACTCCAAAATTAGGCTAAGAAGAGTTATGGTTCTTGTGCACTGCACTTCTCTTCAATGAGATCTGTCCACCTGTGAAGTTTCAAAGCAATAGCTTGAATACTTTTGGAGTTATGCTCCGGACAAAAATCAAGTATGAAAAATAACAAAGGGCAATAACTCCAAAATTCGGTAAGGAGAGTTATGGTTCTTGTGCACTGCACTTCTCCTCAATGAGATCTGTCCACCTGTGAAGTTTCAAAGCAGTAGCTTGAATACTTTTGGAGATATGCTCCGGACAAAAATCAAGTATGAAAAATAACAAAGGGCAATAACTCCAAAATTCGGATAAGGAGAGCTATGGTTCTTGTGCACTGCTCTTCTCCTCAATGAGATCTGTCCACCTGTGAAGTTTCAAAGCAATAGCTTGAATACTTTTGGAGTTATGCTCCGGACAAAAATCAAGTATGAAAAATAACAAAGGGCAATAACTCCAAAATTCGGATAAGGAGAGTTATGGTTCTTGTGCACTGCACTTCTCCTCAATGAGATCTGTCCACCTGTGAAGTTTCAAAGCAATAGCTTGAATATTTTTGGAGTAATGCTCCGGACAAAAATCAAGTATGAACTAGATGTGGGTGTTCCTCGGAACACTTGTGTCGCCTGCATTTAAGCATGTTTGATGAAAGAATTGACTAGAAAATCGATCTTTTGACAAATTATTGATAAAGCATAATCTATTTTGTGAGGTACAAAATAACACCAAATCACACACACACATATATATATATATTTTTTTTTTTTTTTTGCGGGGGGGGGGGGGGATAAAATATTCAAACAGTGCAATATGTAATAATTTTCCCGAGCACTTTCGACTATACAGTCTTCATCAGAGGAGTGTCAGAATGACTATGAATTCAAAACATTAAATGTAAGAAAAATTATGACGTCATTAAGCACTTATGACGTTTATTATATATATGTTGCAAGTTTGTAGTCATCATTATCATTATTGAGTTATCATTCTTGTGTACTGCACTCAGACCAATGAGATCTATCTACTATAAATGTTTAAGGCAACACTTCAAATACTTTACAAGTTATGCACCACACAAGAATTAAATCCAAAAAAATAAACAAAGGGAAATAACTCCAAAAATACAACAGTTATCATTCTTGCACAATGCACTCCATGAGATCTTTCCACCTGTGAGGTTTCAAAGTAAAAGTATCAACAAAGGGCAATAACTCAAGGAAAAAGAGAAACAGAGTTATCATTCATGTGCACTGCACTCAGACCATTGAGATCTATGAAGTTTCAAGTCAACACCTCAAATACGTTTCGAGTTATGCCCCAGACAAAAATTAAGTCTGAAAATCAACAAAGGGAAATAACTCAGTAAAAAAGAAAGTCAGTGTTCTCATTCATTAGCATTGCACTTCACTCAATGTGATTTATCTACCTAAAAAGTTTAACCAAAGCCCTGGAAAAAATTAAGTCTGAAAATTTACAAAGGGCAATAACTCAGAAAATATTAAAGTCAGAGTTATCATTCTTGTGCACTGCACTCCACCTCAATGTGATCTATCCATGTTTTAAGTTTCAAGGTGATACCTCAAATACTTTTTGAGTTATGGTCCGGACAAAAATAAAATCTCAGAATCAACAAAGGGTAATAACTCAGAAAATACGAAAGTCAGAGTTATCATTCTTGTGCACTGCACTCCACCTCAATGTGATCTATCCATGTTTTAAGTTTCAAGGTGATACCTCAAATACTTTTCGAGTTATGCTCCGGACAAGAAAGTGTGACGCCGACGACGCCACCGACGACGACGCCGACGACGACGACGACGACGGACAAAGTGATCCCTATGTGTCTGCCATGCTATGCAGGCGACACAAAAATAACAAAGGGCAATAACTCCAAAATTAGGCTAATGAGAGTTATGGTTCTTGTGCACTGCACTTCTCCTCAATGAGATCTGTCCACCTGTGAAGTTTCAAAGCAATAGCTTGAATACTTTTGGAGTTATGCTCCGGACAAAATTCGGACGGACGGACGGACGCACGGACACACGGACAACGCCAAAACAATATCCCCCTCCCGATTTCATCGGCGGGGGATAATAAACATCTATAACAATGTATTTTAAATATGGCTAGCAGTTCTAAACAAGATGAATTTTAAATTTATCTTTTCATTGCATTGCAATGGCAACTAGAGTTCTGCGTAAATCAATATAAATATAATAAGTAAGCCTCCCCTCGTATTGTTGCCGAGTTTACAACACACATCCAAATAATTTTGAATACTTTGTAGAGCTTAACACCCAAGGATCATCTGTACCAATTAAAAACATTTTGAAACCCTGCAAATTATTTATCTGGAAGATGATTTATATTATATTGTGTTATTTTCACCAGCAAAATAGTTTCATTCTTTAAAAAATAAACTGTTTATTTTTCATTGATTACAAAACAAGTCCCCATCACAACTTGCATTAATCACTCTTGATGGTTCCGGTGGCGGCGTATGTAGTCATTATTGTGGGGGGGAAACTGGAGGAAATCCATGTGTCTGAATAGGCAGCTACATTATGTTCTCACATATGTGACCAGGAATCAAACCGGGACGCATTGGTGAGAAACGAGGCGTGTATCCTGAGCTATCCAGGCAGTTTCATTCTTTCTAGGCCCAGATCCAGTTTTTTACCTTGTAACTAAATGTACAAATATGCCTTTTAGTTTTCTGTATCCTTTTATTAGAGTGAGGCAATTACTACAGTCAGTAATTATGTAGCTTTTGTGCATCATCTGCCTAAACTTTGTGGTCTTTTCAAACACTGTCACAACCTTTTCACTACTTTGGCTTGGTTGTTTTACACATTATAGCTAAACAAGAGGGCCAAGATGGCCCTGTGTCGCTCACCTGATTAAGATGGCTGTGTTAGGCAAAATGACAAAAAATCTGGCATCTAAAGTGTTTTTCTAACATTTGACTAAGTGGCCTACATTTTGATCCTACCTGAATTTGCACTCAACTGGGAATTCATGCAGTCATCATTCATATCAAGTTAAATGAAGACTGGGAAAAAAATGTAGGGCTTTAAATTTTCCGAGATTTGATGTAAACAAACATTCTAACCAAGTTACATTAAGGTAAGTCTAAAACTGTAATCTCTAAAGTGTTCACAAGGTTTTTCTAAGATTTAACCTGGTGACCTAGTTGTTAACCCTAAGTGACATATTTTAAACTCATCAAAGATATCATATAGACAAACATCCTGACCAAATTTCATGAAGACTGGGCCAAAACTGTTGCCTCTAGAGTGTTAACAAGGTTTTTCTAAGATTTGACCTAGTGACTTAGTTTTTGACCCAACATGACCCAATTTCAAACTCATCCGACATAGCATAAAGACAAACATCCTGACCAAGTTTCATGAAGATTGGGCCAAAACTGTGGCCTCTAGAGTGTTCACAAGTTTTCTAAGATTTGACTGGTGACCTAGTTTTGACCCCACATGACCCATTTTCAAACCCATCGAGATATCATGTAGACAAACACCCTGACCAAGTTTCATGAAGATTGGGCCAAAACTGTGGCCTCTAGAGTGTTCACAAGGTTTTTCTTGACCTGGTGACCTAGTTTTTGACCCCACATGACCCAATTTCGAACTCATCCGAGATATCATGTAGACAAAAATCCTGACCAAGTTTCATGAAGATTGGGCCAAAACTGTGGCCTCTAGAGTGTTCACAAGCAATTGTTGACGACGGACGCCTGACGACGCACGACGGACGAAAGGCGATCACAAAAGCTCACCCGAGCACAAGTGCTCAGTGAGCTAAAAAAATCAAAAGGTAAGAGCATGGAAGTATAATAATTGCTTGGTTATAAATTCTTAACCTGCTATGATCTGTCATATATCATTGTGATTGGTAGATAAAAGATGGCAGCAACTATTTCAAGTTCTGAAGAACCGGCACCTGGAAAAGATCGCCACATGTCATCATCAGATGAGAAACAGAAGACTGCCCAAGTCCACTGAGGAATGTGAGAAACAGTCAAAAGTCTAAAAGTCACCTGATCCTCTTGGTAAAATTGACAGAATTATCATTCTTTCTATCTCACCTGTCTGAGCAACACTCAGGTTGAGCTTTTGTGATCCGTTGAGTGTCCGTCGTCTGTATGTGTGTCGTTCAGACATTCACATCATTAATACTCACACTCTAGCGTCTTAATTTCTTAAGCAATAATCCTTGAACTTTATGACAATGTTTATAACTATAATGTCCTGCTCACTTCTGCTAATGTCTGGAATCGCCCAATTAAGTTGGGAGTTATGTACATTTTAATATAAAAAAATCCAAATCCTTTTGCTCAGACTCGAAGGTCTTCATTTTTTTTTTCCTCATCTCCAAACTTTATGAAAATGTTTATGATCATAATTATGTTGATCAAGTTTGATTACGGCTAAGATTGGCCAATTAAGTCAGGAGTTAGGCCCCTATTAATATAAAAAAATGTCATATTTCACTTTGTTTACACTCTAGCATCTTCATTTCTTAAGCAATCTCTTCCATACTGTACAGAAATATTTATGGTCATAATCTCTCAGCTCAGTTATGACTCAGTAATAGCCCATTAGTCTATATATATCTAAATATTTGTATCTTTTGACTTGGTTTAAAGTGAACAAAAACAAACATCACCAAAAAAAATCTAAGACACATTGCTGGTTTCACTATTATTTATAATGTATTAAGAGAATTTTATATCATATATTAATTAAATCAGACACTTTGAAACAATTTCCATGATATATTTATTACAAATTTACTTATTTTTTTAAGGGATCAACTTCATTTTAGCAATTTTGGAAGATGACTATGAGGCGACCATCTGTACCAAAGGAAATTAAATCCTGAGCATCGGTTTCAGAAGAGATGATAATTAAAAGTTTTTTAAACAAGTAACTGGTGTTGTATGCAACACATAAAGTCCCCTACCGGCTCCACCTTGACTCAATATGGTAATCAATCCCATTTTTTGCCATATTTTCACTATTTCCGTTACCATAGCAACCACAATTTTAGTCGAAGAACAAAAATAAAATGATGTGCATAATCTACACATTGCCATCTAGTCATATACCAAGTTTCATCAAGTTTGCTTGCTTAGTTATCGCGGGATCCCATTTTTTACCATATTTTCACTATTTCCGTTACCATAGCAACCACTTCAGTTGAAGAACAAAAATAAAATGACGTGCATAATCTACACATTGCCATCTAGTCATATACCAAGTTTCATCAAGTTAGCTTGCTTAGTTATCGCGGGATCCCATTTTTGCCATATTTTCACATTTCGTTACCATAGCAACCACAATTTTAGTCGAAGAACAAAATAAAACGACGTGCATAATCTACACATTGCCATCTAGTCATATACCAAGTTTCATCAAGTTAGCTTGCTTAGTTATTAAGTTATCGCGGGATCCAGATTTGAGCGGACAGACGGACGGACAGACGGACAGACGGACAGACTGACAGACGGACAGACGGACAGACGGACAGACGGACGGACAGACGGAGGGCAAACCTATAGTCCCCTCCGGTGTGAACACCGGTAGGGGACTAATAAAATGGAATATATAAAAGCAGAAAAATTCCAACAAGAAACATAGACTTCAAATTAAGATGAAGTCTATCTCAGGGTTGCAGTCTCCTTTTAATGTTGACGGACGACTGACAACAGACGCCAGACGATGTCATTCATCGATCACAATAGCTCACCTTGAGCACATTGTGCTCAGGTGAGCTAAAAAGGAGTCAAGAAGTTACTGTTTTTAATATATAAAAAGATATGGAGAAATTTTAGTTGCAATTCTTTACATGAATGTGAAATAAAGAAACACCAACCAATAGGAAGGTTACCGGAGACAGCTGCCCGAACTGCTGAGTCAACCTCTTCCTCAGTCAATATGTGAGTGTCTGGAAGATCCCCAGTCTCCATACTGTCGTGACAGCTCAGGTTACTACATTCATAGACCTGAAAATATTCATCATCACACCATGGTTTTCCTCGAAAAGATTTATTTCATTTTTTTTCAATTATACAATATATATAATACAAATATAGTACATTATATATACATTACACAATTAAGCTTTGCTGATGTCAGTGCATTGCCATGAAGGAAGCAAAGCCTTAAAACATTGGAGGTTGATATGGGATATAACATGAAATACAGAAGATTTAATTGTCAGCTCTGTAACAAGTATTGTAAAAATTCTTGCCAGGATAGCCTTGGGGGCAACAAAAGTACAGTAATGAGAAATGACAAATTAATTCAAGAGAACCATCATGACCCTAGAGTGCTCACCAGAGTACCAACCAAGGGATTAACTTTATTTTAGCAGTTATTATTGAGGGCCATAAGGTGACCATTTGTGTCAAATGAAATTAAATTCTGATGATTGGTTTCAGGAGAAGATTTTGAAGTTTTAAAATAAATGTCTGTTGGTTACCATGGCAATCAGAGTTCTGCATTGATCAGGTTTATTTTAGCAATTTTTGTCAAAGGCCACCTAAGGATCATTCAACAATTTCTACCAAGTGGTTTCAGAGTAGTTGTCTTTTAAAGAAAATTGTTGATGCCGCAGGATGGACGTCGGGTGATCACAACAGCTCATCTTGAGCATGTTGAGTACACACACACATTGAGGTTTGTTGGCAAAATCAAAGAAATCCGAGAGTTGAGGCTTTGTGATAATAGTATGGGGTGAAACTATACCAATTAAAGGAAGGCTAGGCGCTCTCAGAAATGGGCATGGTGCTGATCAAAGGCAGCAGGGCGCCACACCCTGCAATTTTGGCCTAGCTGCAACACTGGTATCTTATCACATTTTGCATTGAAAATGCTCCAAACAAGAGCTGTCAGAGGACAGCACGCTCGACTATTCAAAATGCTTGTTGGTAAATCAAATGAAATCTATTTCAATTCTTGGCCCTTCATAGTAATAGTAAACAAGAAAGTCAGTAGAACTGACAGATGCTCCCCGAAGAACGTCATTGTTACAAATAAGGCCTTGGTCAATGGGTGGGAGGATATGTTGAAATCCCCATTCCTAAATCATATCTATTCTCCTCATCAGATGAGATGTTCTACCAACTCTAATTTGGAGACTTAATAACAGTTTACTATTTAATATGATAATACGTGTTACTCATCAGATCTTTCATTGATTTTTTTAAAGTTTTTATACTACTAAAAATTAAGTCATACATTTCAATGTATGCTCATATCAAAGAGGTTAACCAACACTCTTGACATATGACTGGATATTTGAAATAGTGTATAATGGCCTAAACAACAATTAGCTGACATGATTATGATTGACATTACTAGCATATTGAATTTTGTGGGGTTTTGTTTAAATGATATCTCCTGTTAAATTAGGCAAATGACATGAATATTAGTCAACAACATGGTAGTAGGGGCCATAACTCTCTTTAAAAATTGAGGAACCAGGTCACGTTGGCGATATGCGTATCTACTCTTGGTAATAAAGCTTCCCATAAAGTTTCATTGAATTTAAGCCATTAGTTCCTGAGAAATAGCCCGGACAAGAATCATGCAACATGAACTATAGGCCAAAAAGTCAAGGGGCCATAACTCTGTGAAAAATTGAGGAACCAGGTCACGCCGACGATATGCGATCTCTCTTGGTGTAAAGCTTCCCATAAAGTTTTGTTGAATTCAAGCCATTAGTTCCTGAGAAATAGCCCGGACAAGAATCATGCAATATGTACTATAGACCAAAAAGTCAATGGGCCTTAACTCTTTGAAAAATTTAGGAATCGGGTCATGCTGAGGATATGCGCATCTCCTCTTGGTAGTAAAGCTTCCCATAAAGTTTTGTTGAATTCAAGCCATTAGTTCCTGAGAAATAGCCCGGACAAGAATCATGCAATATGTACTATAGGCCGAAAAGTCAATGGGCCATAACTCTGTGAAAAATTGAGGAACCAGGTCACGCCGATGATATGCGTATCTACTCTTGGTGATAAAGCTTCCCATTAAGTTTCGTTGAATTCAAGCCATTAGATCCTGAGAAATAGACTGGACAAGAATCATGCAATATGAACTATAGGCCAAAAAGTCAAGGGGCCTTAACTCTGTGAAATATTTAGGAATTGGGTCATGCTGACGATATGCGCATCTCCTCTTGGTGATAAAGCTTCCCATAAAGTTTCGTTGAATTCAAGCCATTAGTTCCTGAGAAATAGCCCGGACAAGAATCATGCAATATGTACTATAGGCCGAAAAGTCAATGGGCCATAACTCTGTGAAAAATATAGGAATCGGGTCATGCTGACGATATGCACATCTCCTCTTGGTAATAAAGCTTCCCATAAAGTTTCGTTGAATTCAAGCCGTTAGTTCCTGAGAAATAGTCCGGACAAGGAAAGTGTGACGGACGAACGGACGGACGAAGCGGCGACTATATGCGTCACCTTCGGTGAGCATAAAAATGATATACCTTGATAGTCTGATACCCCTTAATATATTTATGATGTCTAAAATCAATCCCATGCCTAGTTAATGAGACATAAGCACAATAACACTGTGCATGCAAAACTTAAACCAAAAATCCAAGTTAGAAAAGGGCCATAATTTGCATCAGTCCAAAGGTTATCCTCCTGTTTTCTGATGCCCTTGAAGACACACCTTAACTTTCTAGTCAATTCCACAAGCAATTTCTGAGATATAAGGTGGATAGTAACTTGAATGCAAAAATTTAACCAAAATTTCTAAGTTAAAAAAGGGGCCATAATATTTAATTTATTCCATCAAATGTTATCTTTAGTGGTGAGCTGATTAATCATAAAGTCAACGAATCAGTGACGAGCTACTAGTTGACGTGACGATGACGACGAAAATAATTCGTTGACGAATTATTGACCAAAAAAGGGGTGTTGTTAATATTTCAACCATTATTGGGTAACTATTAATTTAATTATGAAATTTTGGCCTTATGTTTATACATGTATTTAATATTTGAAAATTAAAAATCTAAATAATCTATATAGTACAGAATACTTTGTTTTCATGTTGTACAGTAAGAGGGTTTTAATAGGCATTTACTCAAAACATGGTATATTTGGTATTTAATCATGATAATCAATATTCTAACTTTGATTTTTTTAGTATGATACTCCTAAAAATATTAAAGATATTTCAAATCAATCCCATGCCTGGATACTGAGATACAAGCATGAAAGTAACTTGCATGCAAAACTTTAACCAAAATTTCTAAGTTAAAAAGGGAAAATTTTAACATATTCCAACCCCTAAATGTATTAAAGATGTCTCAAATCAATCCCATACCTGGATACTGAGATATTAGCATGAAAGTACCTTGCATGCAAAACTTTAACCAAAATTTCTAAGTTAAAAAGGGGCAATAATTTGTAACAAATTCTATCAAGAGTTATCTACCATGAAAGCATGATACCCCTAAACATATTAAAATGTTTCAATCAATCCATTGTATGAGATAAAGTGAAGTATCTTGCATGCAAAACTTTAACCAAAATTTCTAAGTTAAAAAGGGGCCATAATTCATATTAAATTCAGTCAAGAGTTATCTACCTTGGTTGTCTGATGCCCCTGAACATATTTATAAACTTTCAAGTCAATACCATAAATGGTTATTGAGATATAAGGTTGATAGTAACTTGCACGCAAAACTTTAACCAAAAGCTGCAACACCAACGCCAACGCCAGGGTGACTACAATAGCTCTCATATTCTACAAATATTATAGTCGAGCTAAAAATGTATAATAAATACAGTGGGCATCACATATAGCGAACTTTGATAAAGCCAACTCTCAGTTATAAGGATCACTTCTGCTGGGTCCCGAGTTCTCCCTTTCTTCATCTTAAATTAGAATATTTGTCTATAGCATACTCGTTGGAAAGCTAGTGGTAACGCACTTTGTTTAACACTAATGCGTCCACGGTTCGATTCCTGGTCACTAATGTGAAAGGGTAAAGTGGTCGCCTTTCCAGACATGTGGGTTTTCTCTGGGTTTTTGGTTTCCTCCGAAAATTATGGCCATATACGCCACCACCAGAGCCATCGAAATGATTAATATAAGTTGTAAGAACTTGTTTCGTAATTGATGTAAAATAAATAAAGTTTGAACTCTCTTATAGCATAACTTCATTTTGTAGGAAACCCTTTTCTCGTCCCAAACAAGTGTTTTCATCTGTAATTTAGATGTTTATTGCGAACTGCAAAAATCAATTTCATCCTTGCTGAGACAGGTTTGTTTTCACACCTTACCGGTCTACTTTACATGCTTGATTGGCACATAATACATGTCAATAGCTCAAATTTTGTCCTGAAAATTAATACACACGTAGTCACCCGCCAAGCACATACCATAATGAACACAGGCGGCTATTCTAGTAGCAATATGATTAAATGCAGGTACTTGGTACAAAAAAAAGAGTTAATTTTAATTAAATTTATGACTATGGTATTTTTTTCTACTTCCTGGTTAAAAATATAGGCTTTCATTATCTAAAGCACGCATTCTTCCATCTTTGATTTCCAAATATGACAAAGCGGAAAAAACAAGCCCTTGTCCAGCCATCAGATAAATAACAAACATTTGAACTTATATTCTCCCCCAAAGTCCTACCTTATCTTAGATGAACACTGGGTGTCAATACTTCAACAGGTTAGTCTTTTTGCAGACAGACAAAAGAATGACTTATGAAAAATTAATTTTTCCAAAAATATCAACCAATGAAATGGCCCAATAAAATTATGTTCGGTGTGGTGGATAGCTGTCATAATCTTTATCATCATTGTTCACTTTAACAACCACTGAGGATTTAGAATGTGAAAAGTATGCATCATAAAAACAAGAGGGTCAAGATGGCCCTAAAGATGGTCACCTGAGAAAAACTGCCTAATACATAATCCATCAGATCATTTATAATTCCACAAACTAAACAGTGCCTGTGGTCGAGTTGAAGTCAAACTTGACTGAGAAATTATGGCTTTAAACACACAAATTTAAACATTAAAAGGGGCATAACTCTTGACCAAATTGGCCAATATCAGCCATAATCAAACTTGGCCAAAAAATATGGCTACAACATTGTCATAGAGTTTGAAGATGATTGCTTTAGAAATGAAGATGCTAGAGTGCAAACAAACTAAATTCTGGCAATTTTTAATAATAAAAGGGGCATTACTCCTGCCCTAATAGGCTGATATCAGCCATAATCAAACTGAGCCAGGAGATTATGGAAATAAATATTGTCATTAAGTTTGAAGATGATTGCTTAAGAAATGAAGATGCTAGAGTGCAAACAAACTGAATATTGGCATTTCATAATATTAAAAGGGGCATAACTCCTAACCTAATTGGCCGATATCAGCCATAATCGAACCTGGCCAAGAGATTATGGTAATAAACATTGTCATAAAGTTTGAAGATGACTGCTTAGGAAATGAAGATGCTAGAGTGCAAACAAACTGAAAATTGGCATTTTTTAATATTTAAAGGAGCATAACTCATAACCTTATAAGCCGATATCAGCCATAATCGTACATGGCCAAGATTTTATGGTAATAAACATTGCCATAAAGTTTGAAGATGACTGCTTAAGAAATGAAGATGCTAAAGTGCAAACAAAGTGAAATCTGGCTTTTATTTAAAATTAAAAGGGGCACAACTCCTAACCTAATTGGCTGATATGTCATAATCGAACTTGGCCAAGAGATTATGGTAATAAACATTGTCATAAAGTTTGAAGATGATTGCTTAAGAAATGAAGATGCTAGAATGCAAACAAACTAATTGTGGTCGACGGACATTCATCGACCCTAAAAGCTCATCCTGAGCACATGTGCTCAGGTGCTAAAAACAAATTTTAGGTAAAAATGTAGCCTTTAAAGTGTTAACAAGGTTTTTCTAAGATTTGACCTCGTGACCTACTTTTTGACCCCGCATGACCCAAATTCGAAGGTGTCCAAGATTTTATGGAAACAAACATTCTGACAAAGTTTCATGAAGATTGGGCCAAAAATATGGCCTCTAGAGTGTTAACAAGCCAAATTGTTGATGCCGGGGGCCGGATGAAGGGCAATCACAAAAGCTTACCTCGAGCATGTTGTGCTCAGGTGAGCTAAAAAAAATAATTTTTAAACAAGAGTATTTTTTGGAACACAAGTGTCACCTGCTGAAGCGTGATGGAAAAAGTGTGGCTGACAGACAACAGAAAAGTGATCCCTATTTTTATAATGACACTTTCTTCTGGTCATTTGGAATAGTGTATTTTCCAGGACTTGAAGATTAAAATAGAATTGTTATGGTAATGTAATTTATATATATTCACATCATTAATTCAACTCTTACTATCTAGCTTACTGGTTAATTGAACAATCTGATTTGCTAATTAAAGATGCATTAAAATGAGCACACAGGAGGTCAGTCTCAGAACCCTTATTCCTATGCTATAAATCAGATCTTTGTGTTTAAGGTTAGTCTGGTCATTGTCCTTGATTGCCAATTAAAGACACGTACGCGAACATACCGGTACAGTACACACCCCTCCCTCCCCTACCCCATTCCATCCCCTGAGGTGTGATGTTTTTTACATACGACTAACATTGTGTCATGGGCTGGCATAGAGCAGATAGGGATGGGAATTCATGACAATCTCTGTGGAAACCAATAATACTTCACCTGTTTTATATGTATAAAGAAATTTCCAGTAAGTGCTAATTATGGAAGAAAAGTTTGTCCTACAAGTTAAGAGTCAGTAAAAAAATTCAGATTTAAAGTGTCCAAAAATTTGGAGGCACAAAAAATAATAATTTTCTCAAAAATCAGAAGTGTCCCAAAACTTAAGAGTGAATACAATATTACAGATTTTGAATAACAGATAAGCAAGGTATCTGAGTATTTACCAAATTAATTTTGGAAACAAGAGGGCCATGATGGCCCTATATCTCTCACCTGAGTACCACTGCTCTAGAGGCCTTAAGTATTATGGACCATAACTTCCATACAAGGCATAATAATCCTTGGTTTATTATCATTATGTATACATCTGATCAAGAATGGTTTATAATAATGTGGATGCTAGAATGTAAACCAAGTTAAATATGACATTTTTAATACTTCAAGGGCCATTATTGGAGATGGTGGTCCAATACCAAGTGGTCCAATACCAAGTCTGCCTTGGCAAGGTAATAATCATTAATCTGTACTAAAACATTTTGAAATTTGGCCAGTAGTTTTGAAGGAGATGATTTTTGAAGTTTTCATTTTTTTTTTCCTTTCTGTTGCCATGGCAACCAGAGTTCTACATGGATCATGTTTATTTTAGCAACTTTTGTGAAGGTTCATGAAAGGATTATCCCTGCCAAGCTTAATCAAATTTTGCCCAGTGGTTTCAGAGGAGATGTTTAAAGTTTTCACTTTATACATATAAGGCAAATTAGCCCTGCCTCTGGCTGTCATGTTACGCATCTGAATAATTTTTATCAATCTTGGTAGAGAATTACACAAGGAACATAAATTTTGTACTTAAACATTTTTAAATCTGACCAGTAGTTTTGGAGGAGATGATTTTGAAAGTTTTCATATATTTTTTTTCTTATGTATCCATGGCAACCAGAGTTTTACATGGATCATGTTCACTTTAGCAACTTTTGTGAAGGTTCACGAAAGGATCATCCCTGCCAAGTTTGATTTAATCAAATTCTGTCCAGCAGTTTCAGAGATGTCGTTTAAAGCATTGAGCACATTGTGCTCAGGTGAGCTAAAAAAAATAACAAAAACAATAATTATCAGAATCATGGGGTAAAAAAATGTTAAACTAGAAGTTGTTTGTTTAAGATACAAACAAAACGGCTTTCCGTTTGCTTTTTCAAAGGAACTGAATATATAAGTTAATACAAAGCAATGGAATAATGATGCTTAATAATGGAAGATTTAATATGTAAATCATTATTATCATAAATACTTATGTTCAAAAATAAGCTTTAAGTTTTTTGTTTTTTTTCATTTTTATCTTCTCAAGAAGATATTGAGAAAGCATAAATATGGATCTTATTTAATGACGCAACCGTTTACTATCATGCATTAAATAAAATAAGATATTCTATCGATTTTAAAAGTTTTTTTTTATTATTCTTTATTTAATATCCATTTCTTCGCCAGTACTTGAGAACGAGGGTGATGATAAAACGATGTTCGAAATGATATGGTTCAAGAAACTGCTCACAATTTCGTAAGGGTGTGGTTCCTTTTTAATAAAAAAAAAAGCTGGCAACCAGTGTTTCTATAGTTTTTCTGACTCTTCCACACTTAGATTTTGACATTTTGTTTCGGAGTTTTCAACCATAACAATATTTTCGGAGAGCTTGGATTTTATCGTTCATGGATTAAAATGCAGTTATGGGAAAGCATTGCCGACTGCAAGTGCTACCAATGCGCTAGTAAACATGAACAAGAGGGCCATGATGGCCCTGAATCGCTCACATGATTATAAATGAGCAACATATGTTGGATTTTTCATATTGACCTACTTTTTGACCCCATATGACCCACTTTCGAATTTGTCCAAGATTTTATGGAAACAAACATTCTGACCAAGTTTCATGAAGATATAGCCAAAAATGCGGCCTCTAGGGTGTTAACAAGGTTTTTCTAAGATTTGACCTCATGACCTACTTTTTGACCCCACATGACCCTGTCCAAGATTAAAGGAAACAACCATTCTGACCAAGTTTTATGAAGATATGGCCAAAAATGTGGCCTCTAGAGTGTTAACAAGGTTTTTCTAAGATTTGACCTCATGACCTACTTTTTCACCCCACATGACCCAAATTCGAACCTGTCCAAGATTTAAAGGAAACAACCATTTTGACCAAAGTTTTATGAAGATATGGCCAAAAATGTGGCCTCTAGAGTGTTAACAAGGTTTTTCTAAGATTTGACGTCATAACCTACTTTTTGACCCCACATGACCCAGTGATTCAGATTGGCGTCGGCCATCGGCAATTTGCTGAATAAAATAATAAATTGCCGATTTTTTTCCAAGAGGTAAGACAGATCTGCGGATAAAATTCTCATTTATGGGACAAAATGGCCGATCGTTTTTTCAGGAATTATGACATCAACGCTGATTGAAAATTGTTGAATACGAAAAATAAATACTACTTGACGTGCAATGCGAGTCGGTTGATTTAAAGCACTTTCACGTCGATTAGTCTGGTTTCCAAACTGTACATTAGCAGAGTAACCTTGCAGTGTAGAATGCAGGGAACCAGACTGAATCAAAATGGCGTCCAAGAAACGTAAACATGACGAAAGTCAAAGACCTTTATTTGCAGTTGGTGTTTCTCGCTCTGAAAAAGTTGCCGAAACGGATTTGATGCAATCGGAGGATGAGTCAGCCGATAATCAAAAATACCATCGCAAGTTTCCGACAGAATGACTGTCGAAGTTCAAATGGTTGAGATTTTATAAGGGAGCGAGTCAAAACGTACCCAAACCAAAACGTACCCACTTTTTGAGGTCAAAACGTACCCAATTTTGAGGTCGAAACGTACCCAAGTATTTTTTCTTATTATTTACTTTTTTTTTCATTTCACTATTGACAATTTCATACAATATTTTAGTCAGAATATAATTTATGATTTTGTTTGAAAATCTATAATTATTTTTACATGAGCAACATTCTTTTTTTAAAGTCCTTTGTTGATGTTTGCTTATTTATATCAGGTCCTGGATATATCAAAATATTAATATCAATATTCTCAAAAAAAATATAATTGATGCTTTTAATTTTTGAATTAAATATTTTTGATTATGTATAAAACTAAAAGTAAATTTTATTCAATTTAATACATGATTACCAGTACCTTTGATCTCTACAATTGTGTGTTTCAGCTTCTTTTCTTCATTAAATTATAAGCACCTTTAATTGATTCAGATTACACTCATTTTGATCAATTATTTTGTACAATTCTCTTTAAAAATTGAAATACATTAATAATGAACATTACATTAAAACATATTAATTGTACTTTAAAAACAAAATACAATCATAAAAATAATTTAACTTGGGTACGTTTTTACCTATTAGTTGGGTACATTTTGACCAGCAGGTGAGACACTCACCTCTGCCAGGAACAGACTCGCCCCAGAACATCAAGATATGTTGTTGAGAATTAAAATTCATTCTGCATATTATGATATGAACAATGAATTTCCTTATGAGAGGGCATTTCAGGTGTGGAAATCTCTTGTTAACTGGAAGATGTTTGCCTAGATTTGAAAAATCTTGAATTTGTTTCAGTAATGCTTGAAGCCTTCTATTAGAGTTTTTGTGTTTTTTAATTTAGTGGCCTAAGGTTTTTTCTTGGTTTAGGACAAAATGGCCTATGAAAATTTCAAGTTTTAGGACAGTTGCCTTAAAAAAATGATTGGCAATCTGAATCACTGATGACCCAAATTTGAACTTGTCTAAGATTTAAAGGAAACAAACATTCTAACCAAGTTTGATGAAGTTTGGCCAAAAATGTGGCCTCTAGAGTGTTAATAAGGTTTTTCTAACATTTTACCTCATGACCTACTTTTTGACCCCACACGACCCAATTTCGAACTTGTCCAAGATGTTATGGAGACAAACATTCTGACCAAGTTTCATGAAGATTGGCCTAAAAATATGGCCTCTAGAGTGTTAACAAGCCAAATTGGTGACGAAGCACAAAGGACGCCAGACGAAGGGCGATCACAAAAGCTCACCTGAGCACAAGCTAAAAATCAATGGAAATCATGTTCAGGAAATAAACATGGTGCATCCTCTCCCAGAAAAGAGTTTTGGACAGTACTTTCTTAACAGAGCAACTTAAACCCTACAGTTAGGTATTGTTTGCAACTACATTAATCCATCCCATAACAACATATACATGTATAAACAAAACAAGATGAATTTTGAAGGTTTTCCTTCATTACTCTATGTAAAATAAGTGTCCCCTGGGGCAGGCCTAATTTTGACCAAGGGCTATTATTTTAACAATCTTGGTAAGGGTCCATAAGACGATGCTACACACCAAATATCTAAGCTCCAGGCCTTATGGGTTTTCACAAGAAGAATTTTGAAGGTTTTCTTATTATAACTCTACGTAAAATCATGTGACCCCTAGGGCAGGGCCAATTTTGACCCCAGGGTCATAATTTGAACAATCTTAGTAGAGAGTCATAAGATCATGCTACATATCAACAAGAGGCCCATGATGGCCCTAAATCGCTCACCTGAGATAAATAGGTTGACCCAAGGAACATCTGTACCAATTTATTTTAAAATCTGGCCAGCAGTTTTGAAGAAGATGATTTTTAAAGTTTTCATATTTTTTTTCTTTTTGTTGCCATGGCAACCAGAGTTCTACATGGATCAAGTTTATTTTAGCAGCTTTTGTGAAGGTTGACCCAAGGATCATCCCTGCCAAGTTTAATCTAAATCTGTCCAGTGGTTTCAGAGGAGATGTTGTTTAAAGGTTTCTCTATGTACATATAAGGCAAATAAGCCCCGCCCCTGGCGGCCATGTTTTTTTACGGATCAGAATAATTTTAGCAACTTTGGTAGAGGTTGGCCCAAGGAATATCTGTACCAATTTATTTTAAAATCTGGCCAGTAGTTTTGAAGAAGATGACTTTTAAAGTTTTCTTTTTTTCTTGTTTTTTTGTTGCCATGGCAACCAGAGTTCTACATGGATCAAGTTTATTTTAGCAACTTTTGTGAAGGTTGACCCAAGGATCATCCCTGCCAATTTGAATCAAATTCTGTCCAGTGGTTTCAGAGGAGATGTTGTTTAAAGGTTTCTCTATATACATATAAGGCAAATAAGCGCCGCCCCTGGCGGCCATGTTTTTTTACAGATCGGAATAATTTTAGCAACTTTGGTAGAGGTTGACCCAAGGAACATCTGTACCAATTTATTTTAAAATCTGGCCAGTAGTTTTGAAGAAGATGATTTTTAAAGTTTTCATTTTTTTCCCTTTTTGTTGCCATGGCAACCAGAGTTCTACATGGATCAAGTTTATTTTAGCAACTTTTGTGAAGGTTGACC
This sequence comes from Solen grandis, assembly GCA_021229015.1. Lineage (NCBI taxonomy): Eukaryota > Metazoa > Mollusca > Bivalvia > Adapedonta > Solenidae > Solen > Solen grandis. The sequence continues at coordinate 45,021,316 of CM037795.1, read as the reverse complement.
CAAGGATCATCCCTGCCAATTTTAATCAAATTCTGTCCAGTGGTTTCAGAGGAGATGTTGTTTAAAGGTTTCTCTATATACATATAAGACAAATAAGCCCCGCCCCTGGCGGCCATGTTTTTTTACGGATCGGAATAATTTTAGCAACTTTGGTAGAGGTTGACCCAAGGAACATCTGTACCAATTTATTTTAAAATCTGGCCAGTAGTTTTGAAGAAGATGATTTTTAAAGTTTTCATTTTTTTCCCCTTTTTGTTGCCATGGCAACCAGAGTTCTACATGGATCAAGTTTATTTTAGCAACTTTTGTGAAGGTTGACCCAAGGATCATCCCTGCCAAGTTTAATCAAATTCTGTCCAGTGGTTTCAGAGGAGATGTTGTTTAAAGGTTTCTCTATATACATATAAGGCAAATAAGCCCCGCCCCTGGCGGCCATGTTTTTTTACGGATCCAAATAATTTGAACAATCTTGGTAGACACTTACCAAAGGAACATCTGTGCCAAAACATTTTGAAATTCAGTTGGTTGTTTTGGAGAAGAAGACATTTTAAGTTTTTTCTTTCCGTTGCCATGGCAACCAGAATTCCAAATGGAATTCAATTCTTTGAACAACTTTGAAAGGGGACCACCCAAGGAACATCCCTGTAAAGTTTTATCAAAATTGACCAAGCGGTTAAGGAGGAGATGTCGTTTGAAGCAAAATGTTGACGGACGACGGACGGACGGACGACGGACGGACGACGGACGGACGACGGACGAAGACCGGTCACAATAGCTCACCTTGAGCCTCTGGCTCAGGTGAGCTAAAAATCAAAAGGCTAGGCCTTGTGGTTTCGGAGAAGAAGATATTTTAAATTTTCATTTTTAAAATCTATTTTTAGCTCCTGTGACCTAGATTTTTGACCAATCAAAATAATTTTAACAACTTTGGTAAAGGGCCCCATAATGAACATTCCTGTGAAGTTTTATCAAAATCCAGTGAGTAGTTAAGGAGGAGATGTTGTTTAAAGAAATTGTTGACGACGGACGCACGCACGCAAGCACGACGGACAAAAGGTGATCACAAAAGCTCACCATTAGCACGTTGTGCTCAGGTGAGCTAAAAACAAACCTACACAAAACAATGGCATCTTCAAGCACAATTCATTTTCCATTTTTTATTTTCGTTTTTGAACGATTTGAATTTGAAATCAATTCACTTTTTCCTGATAAAACGATGCTTATCTGCTGCTCTGGCTGACCAGTCAGTTTTTTCCCCGGGGAAGAAACTGACTGGGGGAAAAACTTGACTGTTACACCCGGTCAAGTTTGTTACATTGGTGGCAGCGTTACCCACATGTTTCCTAGGCCAAGTCTGGGGTCAAGACTTCTCAGAGGGGAAAATAATGTGAAGAAGTGTCGTCAGAGGTATAAATACAATCTCTGACAACTGTGTCAGGGAGTCGACTCTTTGGCTCAGTGGTTAGAGCATTGGACTTGCACGCCCGAGGATGGGTTCAATCCTGGGCCGGGTCGAGTTTGCTACACTTACCTGAAAGTTAACTTTGTTTTATTAAATTACACAGTGATAACCCTGGGGTCAATAATGACCCCATCCAGTGCTTGAATGACTACTTGCACTTTGTCTGGTGATACAAATTCAACTATTTGCTTGCTACATTCATTTAGGCAACCATTTTAAGGTTGCTTAAAATCAAGGCCATCATTAAACAAGAGGGCCATGATGGCCCTGAATCACTCACCTGAGAAATATTGCCTTCATTGCCTTTTATATAACAGTCATACTGAATACAAAATCCATGAAGAAGTACAGCAAAATCATTGTAATTCCACACAAAAACTGTACCTGCAGTCCAAATTTTAATGTTCATAGCTATACAATCAAGTGACCCCTAGTGCGGGACCAATTTATACCCAAGAGCCATAATTTGAAAACTTGGTTCAGGTTCACCAGGCCATGTTAATCAATTTCTAAACCCATGATCTTGTGGTTTCAGAAAAGATCTTTTAAAGACTCTCCTATATAAGTCTATGTATAATCAAGTAACCCCTGGGACGGGCTTATTTTGACCACAGGGCCATGATCTGAGCAAACTTGGTATATGTTACATACCAAATGTCTAAACTCCAGGCTTTGTTGCTTCTGACAAGACGATTTTTCTAGTTTTTTCCAATATAAGCCCATATGTAAAATCAAGTGACCCCGGGTTGGGGCAAATTTTGACCCCCGGGCAAGAATGTGAACAAAGTTGAAAGATGTCCACTAGTCCAGATTACATACCAAATACTTAAACTTCAGGCCCAGGGCTCTCCTTAGTCTTTGAAACCCAAGAGTCATTGACTCTTGGGGTCAAATTTCGAGAGTCAAAAATAAATTTTAAGAGTCAAGTGAAATTTGCAATATTTCACTTGGATTGTAATATGTCACAAATTTTACATGTAGTGATATACATATTTAGATTAACAAAGTTTGTATGTGGTGTATAATACTTGTTTATTGTATATACATATTTGCAGTAAGTGTTCTGATTAAAAAAATTCCAAAACAAAACAAAATGAAAATTAAATTTATTTCTGCAATTTTGCATACAAAACACAAGAATAAATATCCGGATAACGGTGTATGAGGATTTGTCCTCTAGGAAGGTAGCTCCCTTTCTCCTGCTGAATGGTGATAGAGTTCATTCTGGGCCATCTATGACAGGTTATTCATCACAATGAAACACAACCTCCTGAAAATAGTCAACAACAAAAAAAAATGAAAATAAATATTATATTCATATTCTGTTCCATTCCTAAGAAACTGCATTTTTATCATGGAACAGTCATCATAATGTACTGTTGTCAATTTTAAATGTGAACAGGATAATTTAATTTGTACATTCTAAAATAACTGTTTATTAAAAAAAAATAATACCCTTAATGAGGAAAGAAAATGACAGCTGCAAAATTCTTTTTGAGATTAGAGCTACCTTTTTTTATTAAAAGTAGAAAACAATTAAAAGATAACATTTGTTAATTAAAAAAAATGGATCTGACCAATATCATAACATTCATTATTACATAGATGAAATATCCAGCCATATTAATTAAAACATAATTGCCCAAATCAGCTATGTAAAAACAAAAGTGTTTTACTAACCTTCATTTTTTAACCTTGTTTTATTCTGTATGGGTCGATCTACTTTCGGTTTTGGTCCCACATTATTAAGTTGACAGACTAATCATACCTATTTATTACAATCATCACACCTTCTATCTAAACCAGCATGGTTAAATTACTGTCATTAAATTATTTGTTGTTATCAAGCAATAAAAATTTCAGCCGATTCCGATCGGCAATTAACCTGAGTAACAGCCATAGGAAGTAACTAGAAATGTGTTCATAGGACACGAATGCCCCCATCTAAGTGCTTTGTCACAAATCTGAAATATGTTTGTTTGTTGTGTTTAACGTCCAACAGACAGTATCTCAGTCATTTGGAGACCATGTCTACTTGAGACAGATATAGTGCTGCCAAACTGCAATATCACACCATAGACATGTGGCATGATACCACACCCAGTCACAGTATACTGACACCGGGCCAACCAGTCCTGGAACCACCCTTATACTGAGCGCCAAGCAAGGGAGCTAGCCAGGAGAAGATGATCAAACAAAAATGTACAAGGGGAAACAACAAAGGGTCATTCAATGCTTTTAATCAAATTCAAAATATGCAATATTAACATTTTTGGCCTGCTATAGCCAATTAAACATTGGTTGGTTGGTTTTGTTCTTGGCCTTTTCATAGCTGCAGTAACTACACCAATATTTTCTCTAGCACTTTTTCAGTATACATGCTACATAATATCAACTTCAAAGTCAATCCCTGTATTAGTATTCAAGTTATGCCCTGGACTAACTTTCAGAACAAAGGACAATAACTCCAAATTACTTGACTGAGAGTTATAGAACTTGGTCACTGCACTTCTCCTGAATGCTTGAATTATCAACTTTGAATTCAATCCCAGTATTAGTACTCATGTTATGCTCCAGACAAACTTTTGGGACAGATGTACTGACTTGACGGATGGACTGATGTATGGATGGACATAGGCAAATCTATATGCCCCCACCCCACAATAGCCTTTGAGTTATGCTCCGGACAAAATTTAAGTATGAAAAACTAGAACTATCACTAAATGTGATTAATACCCCCGCAATACTGCTTTAGAAATGATGAAGTTATTAGGATTAAGAAGAAAAGTATGAAAAAGACATTTTTACATTAGTTTTTTTTCCAGATTTTTGGCCGGGTTACACAGGTTGTGCTTGACCATTGTATGAAATTGTTTTGAATTCCAACCAGTAGTTTTAAAGTTAAGCTCCAGACAAGGAAAAGTAACACAGGGCAATATCTCTGTAATTACGATAGAGTTATGGTTCTTGTGCACTGCACTTCCTCTTATTGTGGTTGACAATTGTATGAAATTGTTTTGAATTCCAACCAGTTCTTTTCAAGTTATGCTATGGACAAGGAAAAGTAACAAAGGGAAATAACTCTGTAATTACTCTAGATAGAGTTATGGTTCTTGTGCACTGCACTTCCTCTATTGTGTTGACCATTGTATGAAATTGTTTTGAAATCATACACACTTATTAAATAAAGTTATACTCGGACAAGGAAAAAATACAAAGGGCAATAACTCTGTAATTACTCATAGATAGAGTTATGGTTCTTGTGCACTGCACTTCCTCATATTGTGCTTGACCATTGTATGAAATTGTTTTGAAATCAAACTTTAACTTTTCACAAGTTATACTCTGGACAAGGAAAAATAACAAAGGGCAATAACTCTGTAATAATCAAGATGGAGTTATGGTTCTTGTGCACTGCACTTCCTCAATGTGTTGACCATTGCATGAAATTGTTTTGAACCCAACGCTGTACCTCAAGTGTTATCCCCCTGCGAGGTATAATAACAAAGGGCAATAATCCTAAATAACAAGATGAGTTATGGTTCTTGTGCATGCACTTCCTCTCCATTGAGCTTATCATGCATAAGAAGTTTATGTAATGAGACCGCTGTAAGCCTGGTACTCTGTCAAATTAAGTATGTAAAATAACAAAGGGCAATAAATCCTAAATCAATACAAAATAGAGTTATGGTTCTTGTGCAATTGCATTTCTCTTCATTGCAGCTGTATTAGCTAAGAAGTTTCATGTAGATACCTCTTATAGCCTTTGAGTTATGCTCTGGTCAAAATTTAAGTATGAAAAATAACTAAGGGCAATAACTCCTAAATGATACAAAATAGAGTTATGGTTCTTGTGCACTGCACTTCTCTTCATTAAGCTCTATCTACCTATGAAGTTTCATGCTGATACCTCTTATAGCCTTTGAGTTATGCTCCGGACAAAATTTAAGTATGAAAAATAACAAAGGGCAATAACTCCAAAATGATACAAAATAGAGTTATGGTTCTTGTGCACTGCACTTCTCTTCATTAAGCTCTATCCACCTATGAAGTTTCATGCTGATACCTCTTATAGATTTTGAGTTATGCTCCAGACAAAATTTCGGGACAGACATACTTTTATGACGGACTGATCTGGTGGTATGGACGCACCTGCTGTTATTGCCCCTGGTCATTGGAAAATCTCCCAGGTCAAAACCCGGGAGCTTGGGTCAAAGGAGAGCCCTGAGGCCTTTTAGTTTCTGACAAAAAGATTTTTCTATATAAGCCTATGTAAAATCAAGTTAGCCCTGGGGCGGGGCCAATTTTGACCCCAGGGCCATGATATGAAGAAGGTTGGTAGATGTTTACTAGTCCGTATTGTATACCAAATATATAAACTCCAGGCCTTGTGGTTTCTGACAAGAAGGTTTTTCCTAGTTTTCCTATTTAAGTCTATGTAAAATCAAGTGACCCCTGGGACAGGGCCAATTTTGACCCCAGGGCCATGATTTGAACAAACTTGGTACATGTCTATAAGGCCATGTTACACACCAAATACCTAAACTCCAGGCCTTGTGGTTTCTGACAAGAAGATTTTTCTAGATTTTCCCATATATGCCTATGTACAATCAAGTGACCCCTGGGGCAGGGCCAATTTTGATCCCAGGGCCATGATTTGAGCAAACTTGGTACATGTCTATAAGGCCATGTTACACACTAAATATCTAAGTCATACCCTTGAAGATTTTTTTAGATTTTCCTTTATAAGCCTATGTAAAATTAAAAAAACACTGGGGCGGGGCCAATTTTGACCCCAGGGTCATGATTTGAACTAACTTGGTAGAGATCCACTAGACAATGCTACACACCAAATATCTAAGCTCTAGGCCCTGCAGTTTTACTGAAGATTTTCAAAGATTGCATTTTTAAAATCTATTTTTAGCTCCTGTGACCTACTTTTTTAACCAATCAAAATAATTTGAACAATTTTGATAGAGGGCATCATAGGGATCAATCCTGTGAAATTTGGTAAAAATCCATTCAGCAGTTTAGGAGGAGATGTTGTTTAAAGGAAATTGTTGACGCCGGACACACGGGCGCCGGACAAAAGGCGATCATAATAGCTCACCATGAGCACGTTTTGCTCAGGTGAGCTAAAAATTGTATGTAGTGCTCAGACCCTGAATTCCTAGGGTGGGTAGGTTTTATTTATATATTTTATTTTTTTTTTATTTCAAATGATCAAAATATGGCCAAAAGCGTTTGTTTTTTTCCAAGGAATGGACATTAAAAGATAAAGAAAAAAATGTTTTCAACTCAAAGACCTAAAAAAAAATTGAGTATGGGCCATTTTGATGGGTCCGATGGAACACAAACATATTCTTAATTTTGGACCAAGCTTGTTAACTTTGACTGAATAGTAACTCAGTTATTTTTCTCTACTCAGTGTAGCAGAGATCGTATGAGATCTGTGTTGGAGAGATACAATTATCCTCGAGTACTCTATTTTGACCACTGGCACTAGAACTGCAGAATCGCAAAATTCATTGCAGTCTTGATTATCAAAAATATACATGTACGTTTTTTTCTCCGGTACTGTTTACTATATTAAAACATGGTAAGGAACGATTCTGACATCACTTGATTACGAATGGCATAACTTTCAGTCTTTGTAATCATGCCTGCTATCATTATATTCTATGCCCGGTTTGATCAATTTGATATCCAATTAACACTTGCTATAACAAATCAATGTCAAAAGACAACCTATAACAAAGAAAAAACACAAAATACCAACAATCTGTACATCTTCTTAAGTCTATTCCACTATCAACATCCGGTTTTTGGGGGCATATGTCACTGTTGAAGATTCTGAATCAAGCAAATCTGATTGAATGACGTGACACTGTCATCGACAGATTGTGAGAAATTGTATGTGTAGAGGATTTTAATCATTAAATCAGAATCGCCAAAAAAAACAAACCCAAAGTTGATAGTGGAGCAGACTTCAAAAATGTCCAAATTGTTGACATTTAATGTCATTATTTCGTTAAAGTTGTGTTTTGACTGTGATTCTATATTCCATGTGATTAATGAATATCAGACTGATTGAACAGTGCATAAAATATAATGGCAGCATACAACTGTGAAAAGTCACAACCTCCGTAATCAAGTCATATGAGATTTGTTCCTTACCATGATGTTCAATATACAGTACAGAGGGACAAAAAATCATAATCAACATTTAAATAATTGGCATTTCTGCAGTACTAGTGCCAGTGATTTAGACACATCACTATTCCGACGCCATTTTTGTTTTGACCACATTTTTGATTTCGGAAATCCGCTTGACATCATCCTCAAAGTTTTGTTTGTCAAAACCCCTTTGAACACCTGATAATCAATTGTGGAGAGTTGTTGATTTGGAGGTATCTCATACCATTTTTATACCATTTTCACTAATGCTTCTTTTTATCATTTTTTAAGACACCTGTTAAACCTACCAATAACACACAGCAAACAGACAATGAATGATTTATGTAAACCAACATCTGTTCTTAAAATAGTGCATGTTTGATAATGAATACACTTCTCAAGAATCCAATGTACGGAAGTCATTTAGAGCCATAGTTATTAATAATCTGATAGAGAATTTTACACTTTAGGATTATAATACAGCATGCCCATTTACCACCTGTAGAGGGGTTTTTACCCCCAAAATTGTATGGCCTCTCTATATGACAGGACACAAAGTTCAGAACAAATAGCAATTGTACCTCGAGTTACAAAGCTCGGAGGGCACCATATAATAACATGGACACTTTGAGTGAGATAGTGTTTCTTGTTCTCATTTTGATCATCTTATTTTTTACAAACCAATCTGTGCTGTGAGGAAGAACACAGAATTTAATTGCAACTTGTGTTGAAAGATTTTTTCTATATGTGCACCATACTCATGACCGACTCATTTTCACTTCATTATCGATTTTGACAGTTATCTTTTTTTAATATGCTTTCAATTACCATTGCCAATTTATTGTATTTGAAAGGAAGAGATGCATTTGTTAGTATATTTAATATAAAAGTGAGGGATTTATTTATCCTGGCGAGAACTGGATACTCCAGGATAGTAGAAGATAAAGATGAAGGATTGCCTTTTTCCATTTGCCCTGTAATAAATTATAACACTATCGAGAACTTGATACTCCAGTTTACGTTATGATATGACGGACACATCTATGTGTATAAAAAGTTCAGCATCAATAATTGTGGACACATTAATTGGTATCGTCCGGTAATGTGTACACTTAATATGTACAGGATTACTAGACCAGCTACAACCAAAAAAATAGAATTTCATAGATCAAAAGTTTCATATTTATAACTAAATCGCTTTCATAGGATAATAAGATTGTTGTTTGAAGTGAATGTGTTGCAAATATATTCCGATATACCTTAAATAAACGTATTTACGATGAAAAATGCACACGCATTGTTTCTTCTCTGGAAAATGGCGGAGTTGTGTGTGTGTGTGTGACAAGGGAGATAATTATTGTTGCCATCACTTGATCAAAAGAAATATGTAAATGAGAATGGACAGCAAATCAACATCTCACTTCTCAGTCATCAATATCAATTTATTACAAGATTAATTTTGATGCAAAGCATCAAATACTCCGCGAAAATTTTTGAAGCACGACTTAATTAAAGCCAGGGATTCTAGAATCCCTAATCAGAGATGTAAATACGTAGATAACGTTGATTCGTGCCCTGATAAAGCAAATCCATTTCAGAATATTTTAATAACATGTGCATGCATCTTTTTCAATATCTACTGAGATCCACTCCGGTTATTTTTTTCGTATGGTCCTCAATACGAAACAAGAAAAGATTAAAACAATGTTTTAATGGACGGCTTAAAATAAGCATACTGTCCCCCTCTCTTTCTCTTTTCTACTGTTTTGACCTTATAATCTAACCTGTCTATGCACAGGCCTGACACTAAGTCGAAAAATAAATAAATTAATGAATTTGTATAATTTACATTTGTATATAAAAAGATTTCGATTTTTGTCTTGAACGTTTGTTTTTTTTTGTTGTTGTTGTTCTTCTGAATATCAGGGCCCTGCAAGGCCTATGATTTAAATAAAAAGGAAGCAAATACAATGCAAAATAATAAATGTATAAAACCTAGCATTTAAAACATAGGTTTCCTATTCAAATATAACCTAGCAACTTTCGAAAAGAAATGAAAACTGGAATAAAACTCTCGACCCCTTGCTGGAAAAAAAAATACTCCACTACCGTAAATAAGGTTATTTATAGAACTGAATCTCAACAGCACTACATAGGTCGACAGTTCACTAATTTACTGCAATAACTGCACCAACCGTTCTTCATATAACGGTTACATATTTATACAAGTACAAAAGTGCTGCACGGCGGGAAAGAAGAACTGATAATAAAATTTATGTGGGATAAGAGGAAAACATTTTTTTTTTTTTTTACATAACCTTTATTGAGATGTGAACTTGTTTACGTAAGCATATATATAAGTACATGTATATGAATGGAAAACTAGTGCCAAGACTCGAAGGGAATCTTAAAATTAAAATAGACACACAATACGTAAAAATATTGAAACTATTAAAGCCCATATATACATATTTGAAGGACACAAAAAAAGTTTCAAATTAAGAAGGCAAGAAAAATATGCAGACCAGGACAAATACATTTTATTATTGCAGTTAAAGGCAAAATAAGAATCTCTGTATTATCAAAATATACACAAGAACAATAAACATGTAATCCAAGTTTTAAAGCAAAATCTCAAAGGATTAAGTGAAAACATGAATAAATACAAAAAAATTAATGAAGTCAGAAAGGGGGCATAATTACATGTATGTCAAAATCAAAGACAGAGTAATGTACTCTTGCCATGTACAAACAGAAATGGTCATAAATAGGTATTTTTAAGTTTCAAAGCAATACCTCAAAGGGTTAAGTGAAAAAATAAGGTGGTGCAAAGACTTTAACAAAGATTCTTAAAAAAAAAAAAAAAAAAAAAAAAAAAAAAAACTGGGGGGGAGCATAGCTTTTTTAAATTTCATGACAAAGTCTTACTTCCAATACAGGCATGCAATTACAAGTTTGACTTATGAGGGACATCCATGGAAAGAAATTAGAGATATTAGCAATGTTATCATTTTTTCTAAGTACAAAACGGCCCATTAATATGCAAACATATTTAAAAGAGTTACCGTTCTTGTTTGTACTTGGAATTTGAGGGACATACATTCCTGTTTCTGTTAGTTGGTATGATGTTGATAAACACATTTGTAAAGTTTGAGAGACATTCATTTAGCGAAAGTGGAGATATTAGCAATGTTAAACAAAACTAAAAAAAAATAAAATTAAAAGGGCCATAAGTTTGCAAAAAATATTTGTAAAAGTTACTGTCCCTGTTTCTACTAGTTGATCTGATGATGATGATCAAGGCATGTGCGAAGTTTGGGGCACATCCACTGAGTTAAAGTGAAGATAACGGCATTATTAAACAAAATTTTTAACGTTTTTCTAAGTCAAAAATGGGCTATAAATGAAAAAAAAATGGAAGAGTTGCAGTTTCTATTTCTACTGGTTGATCTCATGATGATCAAGCCATATGTGAAGTTTGGGGGACATTCATCGAGTAAAACTGGAGAAATAGCAATGTTAAACAAAAGTTTAACATTTTTTCTAAGTCAAAAAGGCCATGAATATGCTAAAATATTTGGGAGAGTTACTGTTCCTGTTTCTAATGGTTGGTCTGATGATGATAAACACATGTGTGAAGTTTGAAATACAATAAAAAAATAAGTAAATAAAAAGCCTACAAAGTTTTGTTAATGAGAAAAATAGATAGATATTTCTCTTTCTCTCTCTCTCGTAAGGTACTTTCTTAATATCTTAAATATCATCTGTAGTATGTGTACATTTTATTTAGTTCGGTGGGTTAATGTAAAACTTTAAAAAAAATACTCCAATTAAAAGATATTGTGTTAATTAACACAAGTAGCAGAGTACTAGATATCAGTAAAGCACTGTTATCATTTGTTTTTATTGTGATTGTTATTATTACACGTCATCATAAATCTTCATTAAAAAAAAACTTTCTCTCATTATATGTGCCGTTAACAGTGGTCTCGATGGAGAACACAGTCTGTCGCTTTTTCCGGGGGGGGGGGGGGGACCGCAATTTAGTATGTCCCCCATTTCCTGTCGCTCGCTATGTTTATTTCAGATGAACACACGGGCTACCAATTATATGTGACGATATATATTGTTAACAACATAAAGTTTTTGCATATTTCTGGACTTGTAGTCAAATCAAGCTTGCAGTATAAAATTGTCATGTAAACCGTGCTTACCGTATATTGTATATCGCATAACGTAAATCGCAGATCGTGGATCGTATATCGTATGGTATCAGATTATAAACGCATCGCATCGTATCGAATCGCTATCGCAATCGTATATCAATCGTATGTTTTTACAACTGATACGAAAGCACCACTGTAACTGCTTATATCTAAAGAAACCTCGATTTTTGTAAATTAGGGTATGAATATAATTTGAAGAACGATCCTGTGCCATTCTAATAGAGTTTAAATTCTAAAGACTGGCCTAGGATTCACAAAGTTTTAGGGCGAAAACAAAATGACATGAACATATTTTTGACGATTTTTGCAGTTTTCTAGAGGTAAACTATCAATATCTTAAAAGTGATTAAAGATACATATATACATAAAGCATGTGAAATTTAGGGAATTTGAATACCTTTCTAACAGTACTTTGGTTTTTGAAATTGGACATCATTTTATGAAGTAATAAGAAAAATAAGAATTTAGACGATTCATTCATGTACTTTTGCTGTGGTCCTTTAGTTATCTATACATAAAAAGCCGTTACAGATAGGTGAACATAAGTAGAAAGTGAAATAATTGATATTGTAAGAGTTTTCTTACAATACCAAGTTTAGTAATACGCCCTTATTATAATAAGGCGCTTGTCCATTTGTCCGTCCGTTAGCTATATCAATGTCCACTCAATAACTTGATAACTAATATGTGTGCTGTCTTCATATTCTGTGAAGACGAACGTCATTTGACGTCATATGACGTCAGAAGGTCTAAATGAATTTTAAAAAAGTGATAGATTTGTCTTGGTTTTAATACCTTTAACGACGTCACGGTCACGTGGTATTGCTACACTGTAAATTAAGCATTTTCGGAAAATACCCTACTTTCACTTTTACATATTTTTTTTTTATTATTTTCGGAAAATGTAATTGACAAAGGCCAAGAACAATGAAAATTGGATGGCAAATATTTTCGAATGCAATGATTTTCAAATTCATAGGACGTCATAAGACCCTAGATTTGACGTCAGTTAAAACGTTCGTATACGCTCTGCAGCATATTTTCTTAATCGATTTTCTAGTACATTTCACAGAAAGTTTAAGTTAGGTTTTTCTTGTGCATCCTTATTTTCGTTTTCAAAATATGACCCGGAAATTAAGTTTAGTATTTCAGAGACCCCATTCGAGGTAAAAAGCTGAATTTCACACATATTGTAATTCAAAACGTTTTCTTTAGATTTCCATAGGCCAGACGTCATTGGACGTAATGGGATTATAATATGACTTCATTTTTGGTGCAATAAATTCAAAGTGATCCCAATGGTCCAGAATTACAAAAAAAATATGGCATATGTAAAATATGCTGAATTTTCATATGCAATAATATTCTTATTCATATGACATCAGAATAGACGTCAGATCAAAATGTTTGTAAGCGCTCTGCAAACATTATGAATTGATGAATACTAAAATTTTCAAAGAATGTATATGTTACACTCTAGAAACCTAATATTTTCTGCTAATTCCGTATCAATAATTTTCAGTTTGAATGAGTTTTAACGGTTTGCAGAAAGTCCTATCGTTTGCCTTACAAACGAAATCTAGTTATTCTTACTTTTTTCTTCTTCTTCTTATCATTATTCTTTATTTCTTCTTTTCTACGCTTTAAATTCTATATGTTGCAATGGTCCATGGACGATGAAAATTTAATGGCATATACTTCAGATGCTGAAATTTCGATTCCAATGACTTTCATATGCCTATGACGTCATATGACGTCACACTTTACGTTGTCTACAAAAGTTTGTACGCGGACTACAGCCATTATTTCTTGACCGATTTTCATTAAATTTTTACAGAATGTGTATGTTTGGCTGTAGTTGTGCATTCCGGTGTCCGTTTTTTAAAATTCGTAAAGGCAATGGTTCTATGGCAAATCCAAGATTCGAGCTATTGATGTCAAATTTCAAATGCGTATAAATCGCTACCATATGAGCTAGAAAGATAATATTTGGACAGAATATAAGTTTCTTGGTTTTCTTTAGATCTCAGAAGATGAACGTCATATGACGTCATGAGGTGAAAAGAAATTTCTAAATTTTACGTGTTAATTTTTATATGTTGAAAACGTCCAAGCACCTTGAAAATTCAATAGCTTATTCTTCAGATAAAATATTTTGCATTTCAATAATTTTCATTTGACTATGACGTGTTTTTACGTCAAACTTGACGTCGTCTAAAAATGTTTGTTCGCGGTCTACAGCCATTATTTTTGGGCCGATTTTCATCAAATTTTCACAGAATGTGAATGCTACACTCTAGTTGTGCATCCCGTGTCCGTTTTTCCATATTCGAAAAGGCAAAGGTTTAATGGCGAATCCAAGATTCGAACCATTGACATCATATTAAAAATACCTATAAAATCACTTCCAGATGAGTTAGAAAGTTGATATTTGGATAGTATATAAGTCTGTAAGTGCGACTTACATTCCTGTGAAGATGAACGTCATTTGACGTCATATGACGTCATAAGGTCAAAAAGAATTTCTGATATATACGCGTTAATTTAAATATGTTGTTTAGTTCCCAGGACCATGGAAATTTAATGGTATATACATCAATCCATGAGCTTTAGAATGCAATGTATTTCATATTAATGTGACGTTATATCACGTCAGATTTGATATCAGGACAAAAAGAATTTACGCGGTGTACAGCCATTATTTCTTGACCGATTTTCATAAAATTTTCACAGATTGTATATATAACGCTCTTGTTGTGTATCCCGGGTCCGGTTTTCCTAATTCGAAAAGGCAATGGTTCTATGGCAAATCCAAATTTCGAACCATTGACGTCAAATTTCAAATACGTATAAAATCGCGTCTAAATAATTTAGAAAGTTGATATTTGGACTGAATATTACTCTTTAAGACTTATTTCTATTCCGTGAGGATTATCGTCATTCGACGTCATAAGGTCAAAAAGAATGTTTGATATCTACGCGTTAATTTCTATATGTTGCAAAGTTCCAAGGGGCATGAAAAATTCACTTGATATATTTAAGATCCTTAATATTTCATTTAATTGATTTTCTTATGCATATGACGTCATGTGACATCAAACTTGACGTTGTCTACACAAGTTTGTACGCGGTCTACAGCCAATATTTCAGGACGGATTTTCATAAAAAAAATCACAGAATTTATATGTTACGCTCTAGATGTGCCAACCGGTCTCCGTTTTACCAAATTTGAAAAAGCAAGAATTCTATGGCTAATCCAATATTAGAAGCATTGACGTCAAATTTCAGTTCAGATACATATAAAGTCACTTCTAGATAAGATAGAAAGCTAATATTTGGACTGAATATGAGTCTCCAAGTCTTCTTTACATTCTGAGAAAATGAACTTCATATGACGTCATGTGACCTTATAAGGCCAACGTTAATTTTGTTAAAATTAAACGGTTTTTAAGACCTGTAGGCCTTATTTTTTGTTTTGCATGAATATTTTTACTGAAGGTGCACCATGTGATCCTATGGAACAATGCCACTTCCATTACCGGAAAAATGTTAAGTTCAATCATTACTTATATCTTGAAAACTTCTAAGTTAGACCGAGTCATGTGAAAATCGCATTTTTAAAAATTTGATTTGTTACATAGATTATAGAAATAGCCCAAATTAATTGAAATCGATATAAAAAATGACTTTCAGTTACTTTTGCCATATCCTCCAAGTTGTACGGTTCATTTTTCAATGTTTATTGAAGTTATGGCCAAACAAAAGCAAGTTTAAGGCAGGAATACATATCTTTTTACGTTTTTTTTTTGCTTTTAGTGTTTGACAAATGTAGCAGAAAGTCCTATCATTCGTATCAACGAATGAAATCTAGTTATTATTATTTTTATTATTCTTCTAGCCCAATTCAAGAGTTAATTTATATATGTTGCCAATGGCCAAGCAACATGAAAATTTTTAAAATCAAGTAATTTCAATTTTCAATGACGTCAAATGACGTCAGATTTGATGTCAGTTTCAAAAGTTTGTTTGTGTTCTAGAGCCTTCAATTCTGGTCCGATTATCTAGATATTTTCACAGAAGATGTATTTTAGGATGTAGATTAGAAACCGAGATTCGAACTTAGGTCCTTAAAATATATTTTAATGTTTCAAGGCCACCTAATGGGTTAGAAGCATGAAAATTGGACTGCATATCGGCCTAGAAGTCTTCTCAAGTTTTTTTTTCTTAAGTCACGTGGTTATGACGTCATAAAAACGACACAAACAAATTATTAGAAATTTTTTTTTCGCTCTTGCATCATGACTTTTGACTCAATCTTTGTAAAAATTGTATTGCAACGATCAAAATGTTTAAATTTATAAAATCATATTCTTTTTAATTTTCAATGACGTCAGATTTGACGTCAACTTCAAAAGTTCAAAAAGCGCTATAGAGCCTTCATTTCTGGTCCGATTATATTGATATTTTCACAGAAGATGTATTTTAGGATATAGATTTGCACCTTGGTATTCAAATTTCCAAATTCGAAAATATAAAGATTTCATGGCAAAAATGAGATTCGAACTTTGTTCCTAAAATTACATTTTAATGTTACAAAGCCCGCAGATGCGTAAGAAGCATGAAAATTGGACAGCATATCGGCATAGAGGTTTACATTTTTTTTTCTGAATGATTTTCTCTTAAGTCACGAGGTTATGACGTCATCAAAAAGACAAAAGCATTTTTTAAAACATTTCTCTCGCTCTGGTATCATGAATTTCTTTATTGAATCTTCAGAATTGATAGAGTTAAAATTGAAGTGATGCATACTGCAAAAAAATGTTTTTGTGACGTCATGCATACTAAGGCAAGAATTATTTTAAAGAAATCATACAAAATCGCCAATTAGACCAATGAACTTAAAATTTTCAAGAATGTCGAAACTAAGTACGTTCATACGGTTTTGAAAATTTCAAGTGATTACGTCATCAAACATGGCAGATATTCATGTTTGATGGAATGCCTACTTGAAAATGTGAAAACAAACCTGTTCGCATTCGCAAGATATTTTTTTCTGGATTAATAGGACGTTAGCTGAACATGTCCTTCCAAAAAAGATACTTTTCTTTAGTCACTTGATTTTGCTGTCGTTGAAATATAAAAATCATTCATTTCAATTTGTATTCGCGCTCCAGCCGCTCCAGCGTCATGAGTTTTAGGGCAAACTTAAGCATACCTTAAGGAATTTATGTTGTGTCACTTGTTTATGACAACATTGATTTTGTAAGCAAAATATATTAAAAAGATCATAAGATTGGACATATTAACTTAAAATAAGTAATTTTGCCGTACCTTAACATGCGCAAAAAGTCCAGAAAATTTCAACTTATTCATGTTTTTCGTAAAAGGGCTAATTCATTGAAATCTTTTAATTTGAAGAAAGAAATGAAAGTGGTCATTGGGTTGGTTGAGCAAGATCCGATAGTTCTTTTGCAGGAATGAGTGCCAGCGTTGAATAGTGAATTGTGATACATTTTTAGTAAATGAGTCGCATTTACGATGAAATAGTATAATTATACTAGAGCCAGAAAACATATACGGATATCTTATTGCATTTGTTATCTCGGCTTTCCGCAAACCTGAAGAAAATGACAAATACATGTAATTTTACCTATCGACTTTTTTATGTTTTCTAAAAGTTTAACGGTTTCTTTTTCTAAATCTGTAAAAATAAATAAATATATAAAGCAAATTAATTGCTGAAAGTTTCAAGACGTTTATAAGGTTAATTACATAGAAATAAGAAATTATTTTCATGATTTTGCTTACACCTCTGCCTTTGTTTCCATCTATTTTTCCAAATGTAAAACTCAATTAATTTAAAGGTTGAAAGTCATGGAATTCAAAGTATTTTCTTTTCTTTTTAACAATTTCAATTATGTGGATCAAACTGCTATGATTATTTGTTAAGTAATATGCTTACGAAGAAATAAATATTAAATAAAGAATAAAAAAAAAATTAAAATCGATTGAAGAACGTAAGAAAAAAATTCTTGAGGATAGTATTATCATAAAATTTTCCTGTTGTTTTACTGCATGATAGTAAACGGTTGCATAATCAAATAAGATCCATATTTATGCTTTCTTAATATCTTCTTAAGAAGATGAAAGTGAAAAAAAAAGAAAGAAAAAAAAAAGATTTAAAGTTAATTTTAGAACATAAATATATATTCATGATAATGATGATATACGTATTAAATTTTATATTATTATGCATCATTATTCCATTTCTTTGTATTAACTTATATATTCAATACCTTTGAAATAAACAAACGGAAAGCCCCTCCGTTTGTATCTTAAAAGACTTCTAGTTATTATTATTTTTCTAACCCTTTTTTGTGAACGACATAGCTCCATGGTCAGAAATTTTGTTCCTTGTTGATAGCCTGATACAATAAGAAAGGTTTCGAGGGTACGTGTCGCTGAAAGTTTTAGAGCTACAGAAGGTTGAATGCTCGAACCACGCAAAAAACTGTGTAAATGAGGGTAAGTCTACGAAAAACCTATCCATTTTTGCTAGAAATCAGATAGAAGAATTCTGTTTGCAGCAAAGGATTTGCAAGACATAAACGTACAAAATATATGGGGTGTCGAATTTAAGAAATGCATGGTTTGTCCTCTAGAAACGGTCAAACTTCACTTAGATTAAAGAAATAATAAAATTTCAAAAACAGTTTTTTGTCGCTCCAGCGCCAGTTAACAAGAGACGACCGTGACGATTCAAATTAACCGTTTATTCAGCTTCAGACAAAACATAAAACATCATTCGGAAGAGAGGGAAACACCGCGCCCCCAAACACAAAGGGGAGTAATCAAAAAGAGTTTATATTGTATAACCCGTACACAGTGAAGGTATCGCACACAACCACACTATACAGTGGCGCGGCCACCTTCTTCTTTGTCCCCTTTACACAACAGAGAACATGCTACTCAAAACAGATCATCGTTCCATATACAACTTTCATATGACTTCAAATAATAATTAGCTAACTAGCATACTCCAATCTTAAATTGTTATATGACAAATCTCAACTATAGATTGTAACTTAATGTAACAGTAAAACTTTAACAGTATAATGACTAGTTAAAATATCTTTAACAGACTAGAGCTGAATAAAAAACAAAATGACATGAACATACTGATAAACTGATAACTAATGAATCTCACACATGTATGAGGAATATTGTGCGTCTTAATAGATGTTCCAGGTGATGAACACTTGACTTCTAGAAGCAGTTATACACCTATCACATATATGATATAAATCTATGGCTAATAGGGTCACGCATGAGGATTATTGTGCCTCTTAACACTTGTGACCTGATCATGAACACCACTTAGCATTAAGGTGTAATTTTGCACATTTCACACACGCGATGTTAAAACTTTGAGGTCATGCATGAGGATTATTATGCCTCTTAACACTCATGACCTGAGACTTTGACACTATTTATAGGTATAGTAATCTATTAGATATGCAGGTGGTTTTCTGGTACGGGCAGGTCTATCCCAATGTGTATTGTCAACAGGTCTAGAGCACTCAGTATATTGTTCGAGTAGGTCATTCTCATTCTCAATATGAGCTTCATTCTCATACATTAGGGGTATATTTTCCATGGGTCAAAATAGCCGGATCTAGATGTTCACTGCTGGTATCATTATGGATGTCCTCTCCATGAATGAATGGTTTAATTACTGGTACCGTGTTCTCAGGTGATGTCAACGTCGCTGGATCACACTCTGAAGTTAGGAATTTGTCCGTTTCGTCCTCGCACTCTGAATCAAACGAACCAGTGTAATAATCTCTGATCTCAGCTTCAACACGGTAGCATTCTGAACATTTCACCTTATATGATGTGGCTCGCAGCTGATTGCCAACAAATTTTTTAATGAAGCACCAATCACCATCTGTGGAAGCAACGAGATATCTATTACGTGCTTGCAACTTCTGCTTTTCTGAGTATAGATACACAAGGTCACCAACTTGAAACTTTATTGGACTGCGCGAAGATGAAGGGCATTTAGATCTTTCACTGTAGGCATGGTTTTCTTGTCTCAGCTGGTGTTGATTCATCACAATATCATGATCAATAAGAGGAATTTGTTCATTGGTATATTGATCCCTCTGGATCCATATTTCACGAGCAGAGAGTCCCTGATTGCGAATACGAGAGTTCAGTTGGGAGACACAAATACTGAGTTGGACTGGGGTCAGGGGGCCCCCACTATGGTCTATTCTTAGTATTTCAGACTGGAGTTCACAAATAGCCTTTTCTGCGACTGGGTTCTTGTTTGCATTTTTAGCTCTGCCAGTTTGAAGTGAAATATTATTTTGTTCTAGAAATTTGTCATCCTTCAGTGAAACAAAACCTGGGGCTGGATCTGTCCTGATGACTGCCCTTGGACCGTGCAAAGGATGCAATCCAGCCATTAAACTGACTAAACTATCTCGCAAAGTGTCATGTCTTTCATCAGCTATTATACATGCAGAAGTATAAGATGACACAGTCTCGCGAACAACAAGTATAAGCTGTCGACTCTGTTTCATGACATCGGCTGCAAAGTTAATACCAACATGCTCGGGTGGATCTTCTGAAGATTGTTTGACAAGACTCTCAGGAAAGTGTTTTAGAGAAGCACAAGTATGACACTGGTCAGACACTCTGTCAATTGCTTTGGACAAGTCTAGTGCATAAAAATGACGCTTGACAACAAGATGTAATTGGTGCTTGGTAGGATGGTTAAGTTTAAGATGTAGGGCTGCGATCAAGCCATCCAAAACAAAGCGTGGCACTATTATAAGATCAGCCGGGGGTAACATTGGATCACTGCGCCGAACAACTAGCAAACCATCTTTAGATTTAGATGCAACATTCAAATATCTTTTTACATCTTTCACATTGGTCTGTTTTTTGGAGGGGCGTGTTCCCTGCTTTAAATGGGCAGATGTACGCCGTAAGTCTGGACATTCAGCTTGGAGGTCTCTCCAGGCGGATCTGGATGTGAATGGTAGTCTACTATTATTGTCAATTATGTCTTGAGGGCACACCGATCTAACAACGGACTCCTCTAGTCTGTTGATGAATGAACATATTTGACAACGTGGTTCGTCACACTCTGCAGCATTTCGACTTGAAAAGTCAGATGGCATATTGTCAGACCCTGCTAAATGTTGAACATGAACCTGGTAGCGACTAACAACTGACAGGAATGAGGTTACACGTGGGCTTGCAGAAAATTCACCACGATACAGTTTTTGGATTGCTTGAACACAAGGCTTATTGTCAGTTAACAAACAAGTTGTATGCTTTGACTGGATAATGAATGGAGCAAAATGTTTGACTGAGGCTCCTATGCTCAAAGCTTCCACTTCACAGGGCAATCAATTGACTTGATGTTTCTTCAGTTTGGCGCTGAAGAATCCCGCAAGAAATAAATTGTCATTCCGATTTACGTACAACGTGGCACCTATACCGTTTCTGGAGGTAGAAGCATCAGTTAGAATCCACAGTTGGTCGTCAGCTCTAGGATAGTTACAGACTTTTGAGCACTCAGGGCCTGATGTGCGGATCTCAAGTCAGAGAGCAATCTTTCTGTCCATGTTAACTTTTCGCGTGACTCCTTGTTGGAGGTAGCACTTTCTAAGGGTGCTAGGTTGTTTGCACAACCTGGTAAGACTCGCGCAAGCATCTTATAGGCTCCAATAAACGCACGAAGGTCACGGACTGTGGATGGTGGTGGACAGGTAGACAAGACAGCAACTTTATGTGGGCTAGCAGAGATCTGACCGTTCTTCCAGACCCAACCAAGAATAGTAGTGGACTGTGGACAGATGATGGTTTTAGCGGGTGACAACTTGAGGTTGCACTTTTGAAGGGCTTGAAGCACATATCTCCAGTTGTTGATAAGCTCCTCAGGGCTATTTCCACCACAGTAAAGGTCATCAGCTAATTTTGTTACAAAACCGTCCTGTAAACAGTTACCCAAAACGCGACACATCAATTCTTCTAGAGCAGTTTCTGATCCAGGCATTCCCATAGCGCTCTTTGTGTATACGCGAACCCCGCGAAATGGTGTTGCAACACCGCAGTATTTCATGGAAGCTTTTGATAGTGGTATCTGATAGAAAGCACTAGTCAAGTCCGCTACAATAATGTATCACCACCGACCTATTGTTCTAAGAACTGAGTTCACATCTGGCATAAGTGAGGGCTGGGGTTTACTGTATTGGCCTACTTCCCCAAATGCTGTAACCAAACGATAACCTCCAGAAGATTTTTTAACCAAAAAGGAGGGATTCAAATGTTCGACCGCAATACCAATGTCCTCAGGTCGTCTGAACACTCCCAGCTTCTCCAACTCATCAAATTTATATTGTAACTCAACAAGTTTATCACGTCCATATTGGGGCAGTCTACCTTTTCGTTGAAGAGGTTGTGTTGGGCCCATATTAACAACAGCTTCGAAAGCACCCTCAGCACCATTGTAACCAACTATATTAGGGCTGAAAACTTCATCGTGTTCTCTTAATACCTTTCGAAATTGTTCACGGGTGTCACCAAGGAGAATCTTATCTGGGTCAAGCATTACGGAGTCAGAGTGAAAAGTGTTAGTATTAGGCAGAATAACTGATGTATTAACCTCACTATTGTCACCGTGTCTAGGACTTGACAAACATGGTCATTCTTTTTTAATTGCTGAGGCTGATGAGTATTATTATGCAAACGAATCTTCCCCGCGATAGCCTCTGTTACCTGAGGTTTGGGCCAATCATGTGTGCCACTTGGCCTACTGTATAAACGTGGTTCAACAGCTAAGAAACAGTCACTTGAGAACTCAGGGGGGACATCGAGCTCCACAAAGTCACCTGGCCAAATTGTTTTAGCCTGAGAGCGCAGAACAGTTGCTTTGGCGCGTCTAACGCGATTGTCAGATAGCTCCTTATCAGAAGAGCCGTATTTGAATGTGTCAGTTCCATGGATGGTTATCTCTTGCTTTGCAGGTCTGGCAGAAACATCATTTTGAGTCATGAATGGGGTACCAGCAAGAATATCACTGTCGAATTCACTAACAACGAGGGCTTCTAAGTGCAAGTCCTTGTCATTTCGGGACAATGTGATTCTCGTTTCACCAATAACTTCCAATGGAGTCACTCCATCAGCTTGATGTGCTCCTTGACCACTCTTTGTAATGACTGCACCTATACGTTGAGCTGTAGAGGCCTTAATCATGTTAACTTCTGCGCCGGTATCAAGCGTAACATGTAATGGGTAGTATTTGTGGAATGCTTTGAAGTAAGGGGAAATGTTGGTTTTGACATGCCGTGCACTGTGGACAAACCTAATGGAGTTTGCAGCCTCTCCAGGGTTATCATCATCACTGGCCTCTGGTGAAGACTCATCACATACAGCTAAACGTGTTTTGCCTATGTACTGTTTGTCACTGTCAGGTAGATAGATGCATTTGCTCAAGAAATGACCAGATGGGCGGCCTGCCTGCTTACACAGAACACATGTCATATTGGAAGCTTTCTTATTTGATTCATGTTTTTGGGGGAATTTATTTTTCTGCTTGAATGAGGTTCTTTACACTTTGACTTCAGCAACGGAATGTACTTCATCAAGAAGGGAATTCAAAGCAAGGGATATTTCTGGTTTCAAGGACGCAAGCGTCTGGGATCTTAATTCCGTGCCATATCTTTGTCGCACAAGTGCAGGGAGCTCTGGATGAATAAGCCGTAACCAGGTAAGTATAATGAGATTTTCTGTAGTAGGGGAAAGTTCCTCATCGGCAGCTGGGATCTCACCAAAATGTCTAATACCACCATCCTTACGGAGTAGATTATCTTCAACAAAGTATGTTAATCGCTGGTACAAGTCTTCAGGCTTTTCACCAGGTTCTAGCTTAATGTTATTGAAATCGAGGAAATGACCTCCTGATGTTTGAAATCCAAAATGAGCACGGATAGCTTGCCAAATGCTATTAAGGGACGTTGACTTCTGGATGAATTGTTATCTGGCAATAATGGGGCAATAACTGGCAACCGATTTTCATCAAATTTTCACAGAATGTGTATAGGTTCTAGTTGTGCATCCCGGTGTCCGATTTTCAAAATTCGAAAGTCCAAGGTTCTATATCGATTCCAAGATTCGAACCAAGGTCGTAAATTTTCAAATTCTTATAAAATCGGTCCAATTTGAGATAGAAAGATGATATTAGGTCAGAATATAGGTCTCTGGGAGTCTTAAATATTTTGTGAAAATAAATGTCATATGACGTCACGTAACGTCATTATATAATTTCTAATTCTAACAATATTATTTCTATATGTTGAAATTTTCGAAGGGCAATGAAAATTTAATGCCGCATGCTTCAGATGCTGAAATTTCGATTTCAATGATTTTCAGAAGCCTATGACGTCATATGACGTCACATTTGAAATTGACTACGAAAGTTTGTACACGGTCCAGAGCCATTATTAATGGGCCGATTTTCATCAAATTTTCACAGAATGTGTATATTAAGTTCTAGTTGTGCATCTCGGTGTCCGTTTTTCAAAATTCGAAAAGTCCATGGTTCTATAGCGAATTTAATATTCGAAGCAAGGTCGTAAATTTTTAAATGCTTATAAACTAGGTCCTATTTGAGATAGAAAAGTGATATTTGGTCAGTATATAGGTCTCTGGGTGTCTTGACAATTATGTGAAAATTAACGTCCATCTCGGTGTCCGTTTTTCAAAATTCGAAAAGTCCAAGCATATATGGCGGATCCAATATTCGAACCAAGGACATCAATTTTTAAATGCTTATAAAAACTGTCCTATTTGAGATAGAAAGTTGAAATTTTGTCAGTAAGTATGTCTCTGGGTGTCTTAACAATTATGTGAAAATTAACGTCATATGACGTCACGTCATTTTTTTATTATTTTTTTTCTTCGCCCTCACTAAACGCTTATTTTAATATGTTGCAATAGTCCTAGGACGATGAATTTTTTATGGGTTATTAGTCACGTAAGGAAATTTTGATTTCAATGATTGTCAGCACCCTATGGCGTCACATGACGTCACATCTAAAAAATAGTGAAAAATGGTGTTCGCGCTCTACAGCCGTCATTTATGGTCGGATTTTCTTCAAATTTTCACAAATGGTACATCTTGAAACTTAGGTGTGCATATCCTGTCAGCTTACCGAAATTCCGAAAGACCGAAGTTCTGTGGCTGAAATAAGATTCGAACATAGGACAGAAAATTTCATTTTAGGATTAAAGAGCTTCAGGTTGAGATAGAAAGTTGAAACTTACAAAGTTTGCAGATCTGCAGAATTTCTTAATATATTTTGAGTCGTGACGTCAAATGTCGTCATGTGACGTCATAAGCATACTTCTTAATTTTCATTTTAGGGCAATGATTTCGACATGATGCCAGTTGTTCAGAATAATGAAAATTTTAGAGTTATGACAGTAAAGTATGCGCTTTTGAACAAAAGCATCTTCAGCACCCTATGACGTCATGTGACGTCAGAGCTAAAAATATTGAAAAATGGTGTTCGCGCTCTACAGCCGCTATTTATGGTCGGATTTTCTTCAAATTTTCACAGATGGTACACCTTGAAACTAAGGTGTACATATCCTGCCAGCTTACCGAAATTCCGAAAAACCGAAGTATTGTGGCTGAAGTAATATTCGAACATAGGACCAAAAATTTCATTTTAGGATTAAAGAGCTTCAGGTTGAGATAGAAAGTTGAAACTTACAAAGTTTGCAGATCTGCAGAATTTCTTAATATATTTTGAGTCGTGACGTCAAATGTCGTCATGTGACGTCATAAGCATACTTCTTAATTTTCATTTTAGGGCAATGATTTCGACATGATGCCAGTTGTTCAGAATAATGAAAATTTTAGAGTTATGACAGTAAAGTATGCGCTTTTGAACAAAAGCATCTTCAGCACCCTATGACGTCATGTGACGTCAGAGCTAAAAATATTGAAAAATGGTGTTCGCGCTCTACAGCCGCTATTTATGGTCGGATTTTCTTCAAATTTTCACAGATGGTACATCTTGAAACTAAGGTCTGCATATCCTGTCAGCTAACCTTAATTCCGAAAAACCGAAGTATTGTGGCTGAAGTAAGATTCGAACATAGGAACAAAAATTTCATTTTAGGATTAAAGAACTTCGGGATGAGATAGAAAGTTGAAACTTACACAGTTTGCAGTTCTGCATAATTTCTTAATATATTTTGAGTCGTGACGTCATATGACGTCATAAGCATACTACTACTACTGCTACTTATTTTTTTTTCTTCGTAACTAAACTCTTATTTTTCGCGGAATATAATGTTAATTGTTCAGCATGAACATGAAATACTACCAGAGGTGAGTCATTACATGAAACTTCTATCTTCTGCTTTTTGCATTAACACAGGTTGCAGAAAGTCCTATCATTCGTTTAGACGAATGACATCTAGTTATTATTATTCTTTTTTTCTTCTTTTCTACGCTTTAATTTCTATATGATGCAATGGTTCTAGGGCGATGAAAATTTAATGGCACATACTTCAGATGCTAAAATTTTGATATCAATGATTTTCATATGCCTATGACGTCATATGATGTCACACTTGACGTTGTCTACAAAAGTTTGTACGCGGTCTACAGCCATTATTTCTGGGCCGATTGTCATCAAAATTTCACAGATTATGTATGTTAGGCCCTAGTTGTGCCTTTCGGTGTCCGTTTTTCATAATTCGAAAAGGTAATGGTTCTATTGCGAATCCAAGATTCGAACCATTGGCGTCAAATTTCAAATGCGTATAAAATCGCTTTCAGATGAGATAGAAAGCTGATATTTGGAAAGAATATAAGTCTCTACGTCTTTTCTATATTCTGAGAAGATATACGTCATACGACGTCATATGACGTCATGAGGTGAATAGAAATTTCTAATATTTACGTGTTAAATTCTACATGTTAAAAACGTACGAGCACCATAAAAATCTAACAGCCTATGTTTCACATAGAACATTTTGCAATTCAATGATTTTCATTTCCTTATGACGTGTTTTGACGTCAAACTTGACGTCGTCTAAAAATATTTGTACGCGGTCTACAGCCATTATTTCTGGACCGATTTTCCTCAAAATTTCACAGAATTTGTATATTACGGTCTAGTTGTGCATCCCTGTGTCCGTTTTTCCAAATTTGCAAATGCAAATATTTTATGGCGAATCCTAGATTCGAACCAATGACGACAAATTTCAAATACGAATAAAATCGCTTCTGATGAGCTAGAAAGCTGAAATTTGGACAGATTATAAGACCCCAAGTTTGTTTTAGATTCTAAGAAGATGAACGTCATTTGACGTCATATGACGTCATAAGGTCAAAATGAATTTCTGATATCTATGAGTATATTTATATATGTTGTAAAGTTCCCAAGACCATTGAAATTTAATCCAACATTCGGACCATACACGTTAAATTTTG
>CM037795.1:44960946-44993825 GCA_021229015.1 Solen grandis | reverse complement strand
TCGAAATAACCCCAAATTAAAAAATTAAGGGGATTTTGAGCCCTTTTGCTCCAATTTCAAAATATTTGTGAAATGCGCAAAGCAAACTGTGTAAGTTTCAACTTTCTATCTTTTTCTGAATCTTCAATCCTTAAATAAATTTTTGGCCATGTTCGAATCTTACTTCAGTACAAAAACTTGGGTTTTTTCGGAATTTTGGAAAAACGGGCAGGATATGTAACCTTATTTCAAGGTGTACCATCGTAAAAATTTTGAAGAAAATCCGACCAAAATGGCGGCTGAAGAGCGGAACCCCATATTTCATTTTTTTAGCTCTGACTCACTACTCTAGGTGCTGAAGATGCTTTTGTTCAAAAGCACATATTTTACTGTCATACTCAAAATTTGCATTTTTTTCAGAACTCATTTTTCATATTTTAGCTTGACGTCATGGACTCATAGGGAGACAAGTTTGAAATAAAAATTTCCTCACGTGCCTAATCCCTATAAAAATTTTTTTTCATCGCCCTAGACTATTTGAACATATTAAAATAACTTTTAGTTGGAAAAGAAAAAAATAATAATAATAAAAAATGAGTCACTGACGTCATTGCTTTATTTTCATTTAATTGTTAAGACCCCAGAGACCTATAACTGACAAAATTTCAACTTTCTATCTAAATGGACGTTTTTAAAAAGCATTTAAATAGACGCATTGGTTGAATCTTGGATCCGCCTATATGCTTGGACTTTTCAAATTTTTGAAAAACGGACACCGGTATAACAATAAGACTTATATACAATTCTGGAAAATTTGATGAAAAAATCGGCCCTTTAAAAGGCTTGGACCGTTTACAAACTTTTGTAGTCAATTTAAAAGGGGACGTCATATGATCTTGATTTCTGAAAATCATTAAAATCGAAATTTCGCATCTAAGCATGGGGAAATTAAATTTCATTCCCCTTCGAAAATTTCAATTATAGAAAAACTTTTTGAATTAGAAATTCTTTCAATAATGACTCACTGACGTCTAGCATTTATTTTCACAAAAATGTTTAAGACCCCAAGACCTATATACTGACCCAATATTTTTTCACTCAAATAGGACCGTTTTTATAAGAATTGAAAATCTACCCCTTGGTTCGAATTTTTGGGAATCGCTATAGAACCTTGGCTTTTTCAAATTTTTGAAAAACGGACACGGGTCCCAAACTAGAACTTAATATACACTTCTGGAAATTTGTTTAAAAATCGGTTCATTAAAATGGCTCTGGCCCGCGTACAAATTTTTGTAGCTTTTTTCAAGTGTGACCATTGAGTCACAGAGTATGAAAATCATGAAATAAAAAAACATCTTTTTGGAAAATAGACGAAAAATTTTTCTTTGCCTTGGGACCAATTAACAATATAATTATGTTTTAAAAAATTGGGAAATTTGATGACGTCATATACTCACAAGACTCCATTTTCAAAAAAATAATTAAATTTTTTAAAATTATATACTGACAAAATATAACCTTCTGTCTCATTTAGGGACGATTTTTTGAGCATTTTTCAATTTGACGTCCTTGGTTTGAATTTCTTCGCCATAAACCTTGGCTTTTCGAATTTTGAAAAAGGACAACGAGATCCAATAGAAATTAATTACACATTTGTGAAAGTTTTTTAAAAATCGGTTTATTCATTATCGGCTTGGACCGCGTAAAACTTTTTTGCAAAATTTCCCAAATGGACGTCATATGAAGTCTGGCATATGAAAATTATAGAATTTTTTAATTACGCATATGAATAAATGCCCTCGAAATTTTATTCTCCTAGGAGATTGCAACATATGAAAATCCGGGGGGAAGAAAAGAAAATAACTAGATTTCATTCGTTGATACGAAGGGACTTTTGCACATTTGTCAAATACTTAAAAACAAAAAAAGTAAGAGGTATAAATTCAGCCAACTTGCTTTTTTAGGCCTTAAATAAACTTTAAAAAAAAAACCCTTTAACTTTGGGGGAAATGGCAAAAAGTAACTGAAAAACATTTTTTTATATCGATTTTTTTAACTTTGGGCATTTTTATAATCTTGACAATCAAATTTATTTAAAAAAGCTTACAATTCAAATTCCCTCCCGAATAATGGCTGTAGACCGCGACAAGAGTGTGTAGACAACGTCAAGTTTTTATGCCTGAATCAAGGGTAAAAAACAATGAAATGAAATATTAAGTATCTTAAATTATAAGTAATTTTTTCTGTCCTTGCAAGTTGCAACATATAGAAAATTTAAAGCGTAGATATATTAAAAATTCGTTTTTTAAACCCTTTTGACGTCAAATGACGTTAATCCCCACAGAAATTTTAAAAAAGTCTTAAAGCTAATATTCAGTCCAAATACAACTTTCTAAATCATCCAAAGGATTTTTTTAGTTTTTGAAATTTGACGTCAAAGTTTTCGAAACTTTGGGTTCGCCATGAACCATTGCTTTTTCGTCTTTTCGAATTTGTAAAGCAGGACCCCGGGTATACAACTAGGGTTAATATACATTCTTTGAAATTTTTGAAAATTGGTCCAAAAATAATGGCTGTACACCGCGTTAAACCTTTTTGTCCTGACGTCAAATCTGATGTGATATAAACGTCAAATTAATATGAATTACACTGCATTCTAAAGCATTTCTAAAGTATATACCATAAGATTTCATGGTCCTGGGAAGTTAACAACATATTAAATTAATGCGTATATATCAGAAATTATTTTTGACCTTATGACGTCATATGACGTCAAATGATGTTCATCTTCATAGAATGTAAAGCACTCTTGGAGACTTATTTACTTTCCAAATATTAGATTTCTAACTCATCTAGAAACGATTTTATACGTATTTAAAATTTGACGTCAATAGTTCGAGTATTGGATCCGCCATAAAACCTTTGCATTTTTGAATTTGGAAGAACGGACACCGGGATGCTCAACTATAACCTAATATACACTTTCTGTGAAATTTTTATGAAAATCGGTTCATAAACAATGGCTGTAGACCGCGTACAAACTTTTGTAGCATATGGCAAGTGTAAACGTCATATGACGTCATAGGCATATGAAAACTGTAGAGTTAAAAATATCAACGTTTGAAGCAAAATGTCATATAATTTCCATTTCCATGGACCATTTTAACATATAGAAATTTTCTTGTAAATATTAGAAATATATTTTCATGTAATGACGTCATCTGACGTCACATGACGTTCATTTTCACAAAATTGTTCAGTCATCCATAAACCTACTAATGTTCAAATATCAACTTTCTATCTCATATAGGACCAATTTTATAAGCATTTGAAAATTAACGACCTCGGTTCGAATCTTGGATTCTCCATAGAACCATGGTCTTTTAGAATTTTGAAAAACGGATAGCCGGATGCACAACTAGATCTTAATATACAAATTCTGTGAAAATTTGATGAACATCGGTTCATAAGTAATGGCTGTAGACCGCGTACAAACTTTTGTAGAATATGTCAAGTGTGACGTCATATGACGTCATATGCCTATAAAAATTATTGAAATAGAAATAATATCGTGTAAAACATATGCCATTAAATTTTTATTGCTCTTCGACCATTTCAACATATAGAAATAATCTTGTAAATGTTAGTAATATATTTTCATATAATGACGTCACGTGACGTCATATGATGCAAATTTTCAAATATTTTTAAGACTCCGAGAGACCTACATACTGACCAAATATCAACTTTCTATCTCAAATAGGACTGATTTTATAAGCATTTAAAAATTTACGACCTTGGTTCGAATTTTTGATTCGCTATAGAACCATGGACTTTTCGAATTTTGAGAAACGGACACCGGGATGCACAACTAGAACTTAATATACACAATCTGTGAAAATTTGATGAAAATCAGTTCACAAACAATGGCTGTAGACCGCGTACAAACTTTTGTAGCATATTTTAAATGTGACGTCATATGACGTCATAGGCATATGAAAATCATAGAAATCAAAATTTCCTCAAGTGACTAATAAGTCATAAAAATTTCATCGTCCTAGGAGATTGCAACATAGAAAAATAAGCGTTTAGTTAGGAAGAAAAAAAGAATAATAATAACTAGATGTCATTCGTGAAAACGAATGATAGGACTTTCTGCAAGCTGTGTTAATGCAAAAAGCAGGAGATAGAAGTTTCATGTAATGACTCACCTCTGGTAGTATTTCATGTTCATGCTGAACAATTGACATTATATTCCGAAATCAGTGCAAATGATAAGAACTAAGTATTAGTCTGTGACGTAACATGATGTCATATGACGTAAGGACATGACTGCAAACTTGATTTCTAGTTTTGTTCGAATCTTACTTCAGCCACAATACTTCGGTTTTTAGGAATTAAGGTTAGCTGACAAAATATTCACACCTTAGTTGCAAAATGTACCATCTGTAAAAATTTGAAGAAAATCTTAACATAAATGGTGGCTGTAGAGCGCGAATACCATTTTTCACTATTTTCAGCTCTGACGTCAGGTGACGTCATAGGGTGCTGAAAATACTGTTGCTCAAAAGCGCATACTTAACTGCAATAACTCTGAAATTTTCATTATTCTGAACAACTGGCATCATGTCGAAATCATTGCTCCAAATTAAAATTAAGTGGTATGCTTATGACGTCCTATGACGTCACGACTCAAAATATTTGTAGAAATGCTGCAGAACTGCAAACTGTGTAAGTTTCAACTTTCTATCTCATCCTGAAGTTTTTAATCCTAAAATGAAATTTTCGGTCCTATGTTCGAGTCTTTTTTTCAGCAACAGAACTTCGGTTTTTCGGAATTTCGGTTAGCTGACAGGATATGAACACCTTAGTTTAAAGATGTACAATCTGTAAAATTTGAAGAAAACCCGCCCATAAATGGCGGCTGTAGAGCGTTAACACCATTTTTCACATTTTTAGCTCGAAGTCCATGACGTATAGGGGCTGAAGAGCTTTTGTTAAAAAGCGCATCTTTTTGTATCCCTTGAAATTTTCTTTTCGAACAACTGGCATAAAGTCGAAACATTCCTAAAAATGAAAAAAAAAGTATGCTTATGACGTACATCGACATTTGACGTCAGGACTCTAAATATTTAAAGAAATTATAAGAACGAAACTTTGTAAGTTTCAACTTTCTATTTCACCCTGAAGTCTTTAATCCTAAAATGAAATTTTCGGCCCATGTTCGAATCTTATTTCAGCCACAAAACTCGGTCTTTGGGAATTTCGGTTAGCGACAGATATGCACACCAAAGTTTCTAGATTAAAATCTGTAAAAATTTGAAGAAAACCCGACCATAAATGGGGCTGTGAGCGTGAACCCCATTTTTCATTATTTTTAGCTCTGACGCAATGACGTAAAAGGGTGCTGAAAATTCTTTTGTTCAAAAGCGATACTTTACGCAAAAATTTTTGAAATTTTCATTATTCTAAAAACTGGCATCTTCGAAATCATTCCCTAAAAAAAAAAAGAAGTTGTTTATGACTCAAGTCATTGAGTCACATCAAAAATATGTAGAAATTCTGTCGCACAAAACTGTTAATTTTTAATTTTCTGTCTATTCTAAAGCTTTTAACCCTAAAATAAAAATTTTCGGCCCTGGGGTTCAATCTTATTTCCCCCACAAAACTTGGTTTTTGGGAATTTGGTTAGCTGACGGTTTGCCCCCCTTATTTAATAGTACAATTTTTAAAAATTTTGAAGCCGCTAAATGGGGCTGAGAGCGCAAAACCCCATTTTTCACTTTTTTTGCTTGACGTACAGAAGTCTGGGCTAAGATTTTTTTGTTAAAAGCCATACTTTACTGTCATAATTTAAAAAATTTGATTATTCAAAAAAAGGGCTCATCTAAAAATCATTGCCCAAAATAAAAATTAAGGTTTTTTTGGGGTCCATGCGCATTGCGTCACGCTCAAAAAATGTAAAAAAAATTTCTCGCTAAAAATGTGTAAGTTTCAATTTCTTCCCACCTGAAGTCTTTAACCCAAAAAGAATTTTCGGTCCTATGTTCGAACTTATTTCGCCACAGAACTTCGGTCTTTAAATTTGGGTTTTAGCTGACGGATATGCACCCCTTTGTTCAAGATTCCATCTGAAAAAATTTAAAAAAACCGCCCATAAATGACGGTTAGAGCGCGAACCCTTTTTTTCCTTTTTTTGCTTTGATATGTGCCTCAGGGGGATTTCAAGTGCTTTTTTTTAAAAAGCGCTTTTTTTTATTTTAAAAATCTAAATTTTCATTATTTAAAACAACTGGCTCTTAAAAAACTTCCCCTAAAATAAAAAAAAGAAGTATGCTTAGAGTCCTGCGTATAGCGTTTGATGAAAATATTTTGAAATTCTGCGAACGAAACTGGAAGGGGTTTAAACTTTCTTTTTCTTCCTGAAGCTTTTTAAACCCCCAAATAAATTTTCGGCCCTATGTTCGAGTTTTTTTTTTCAGAACAAACTTCTTTTGGAATTTGGGGTAAGGGGCGGATTAAAACCCTTTGATTAAAAGTGTAAAAGGGAAAATTTGAAAAAAATTTCCGACCAAAAACGGCTGTAGAGCGCGAACCCTTTTTCATTTTTTTAGCTGTGCGATTGACGTCTGGGTGCGAAAATCATTGAAACAAAATTTTCCCCCCGGATAAAAGCCTAAAAATTTCATGCCTAGGCCATTGAACTTTTAAAATAAGTTTTTTGTTAGGAAAAAGAAAAAAAAATAATAAAAAAATGACGTCACTGCGTCTTTAAAAATTTTATTTTCACATAATTTAAAAAGAGACCTATAACTAAAAATTTTTTAAACTTTCTTCTCTTTAGGCAGTTTTTATAAGTTTTAAAAATTGACGCCCTTGGTTCGAATTTGGATCCCCAAATGTTGGGGACTTTTGAATTTTAAAAAAGGACCCGGGTTTAAAAAAAATAAAAAAGTTTTACACTTTTGTAAAAATTTGAAAAATGTTAAAAGGGCTCGGCCGGTAAAAAACTTGGTTAAAATTTTCAATGTGCGTCATATGACGTCATGGGCTTCTAAAAACTTGAAATCAAATTCCGTCTAAA
The DNA here is from genome assembly GCA_021229015.1 of Solen grandis. Taxonomy (NCBI): domain Eukaryota; kingdom Metazoa; phylum Mollusca; class Bivalvia; order Adapedonta; family Solenidae; genus Solen; species Solen grandis. The sequence goes on along the minus strand of CM037795.1, from coordinate 44,986,762 downwards.
CTTTTGCTTTAAAAATTTTCTTGCCTTCAAATTTTAAAAAATTTAAAATAACTTTTTTTTTAAAATAATTATCAAAAAAGACTTTCGGACTTGGACTTTATTTTCAAAAATTTTTAAAATTTCAGAGCCTTAACTACCAAATATTTTTCATCTAAAATCCCGTTTTTAAGGGGGTTTAAAAAATTTACGACCTTGGTTCGAATCTTGGAATCGCTTTTAAAAACCTTTGGGATTTTTCAAAATTTTTAAAAAACAAAAACCCCGGGATGCACAACTAAAAATTAATTTTAACTTTCTTAAAAAATTTGATGAAAATCGGTTCAAAAAACAATGGTTTTGGCCCGGTAAAAAACTTTTTTGCTATTTCCAGGGGTGACTTTCTTATGACGTATAGGCTTTTGGGAAAAATCAGGGGAAACCAAAATTTTTCAGGTTTGAACATGTGTCTTTAAATTTTCTTTCCCTTTTCGAAAATTTTAAACATATAGAAATTTTCTTGTTAATATTAAAAATTTACATTATCATATTTTGCGTCCGGGGCGTTTATGAGAAATTTTTTCCCACAAAATTTTTAAAAATTCTAGAGACCTTTTATACTGACTAAATATCAATTTTCTTTTTTAAAATTGGAAAAAGTTTTTAAAAGCTTTTAAAAAATTTTCCGACCTTGGTTCGAATCTTGGATTCGTTTATACCAGGGGACTTTTGGGAATTTGAAAAACGGAAAACCGGGATGCAAAAATTAAAACTTTTATACAAAATCTGTAAAAATTTGATGAAAATGGGTTTCAAAACAAGGGCTGTGGGCCGCGTCCCAAACCCTTTTGTGGGCCATATTTCAATGTGAGGGTAAAAGGGACGTCATAGGCATATGAAAAATCATAGAAATAAAAATTTCCTGACGGGTTAAAAGTCATAAAAATTTTCATCGTTAGGAGTTTTAAAAAACATAAAAAAAAATAAGCGTTTGGTTAGGAAAAAAAAAAGAATAATAACTAGATTTCTTTCGTTGATCCCAAAAGTTTGGGGACTTTCTGCAACTTTTTTGAAATTTTAAAGTTTAAATTTCCGTTAGAAAGATATATATTATATTCTCCCTTTTTAATTTTTTTTTTCGTAGGGAAATTCTCAGCATGAACCTTTGTAAAGTAAAGGGCCATATGTTCGAAAAAAAATTTAAATTTTTATTTTTGATATCGTTTTCCCTTTTTACTTGCCCAAATTTTTAAATTTGTTGTTGTTGTTGTTGTTTGGGGTTTCGTTTCTGTGATAGTATTTCAATCATTAGAAAACGCCCAGCTAATTACAGATGGGGAAGCCCCCGGGGTTCCCAGAGATACGCGGATATAACCACCGACCTCGAAGCCAGCTGGAAGGCTTTTTTCCACAGGGAAAAATCCGAAGTCCCTACCGGAATTCAAACCCCAAAAGGGGTTTGGGGGGCTGAGAGTTTCCAATTTTAGAAATTCTAGGTCCCAAAATTAAATTTTTGCCCTGAAAACCCCTACAATTCAATTGTAGCATTTTTGGGTTATTTTTAAGGGGGTTTAAAAATTTATAAGCTTTTTAAAATTTAAAACCCATTTTTCTGCATACCCTTTTTTTTTTTTTTTAATTTCGTGTCAGTCGCGGGAATAAAACAGTAAATGCTCCCAAATGCAATAGATTCGTCGGGGCGTTTTGGCCTGTGATTTAAATTTTTAATAATGCTTGTACAACGATGGGGGACGCTGTTTCGTTATAGTTAGTGTTTTTAAGAGAAAATTTTAAAACATTTAAGAACCCAAAACCCAAGCGTAAGGTGAGGGCTTCTTAACTTTTAAAAATTCTCTCTTAGTGTTTAAAAATTATATTTTTTCCAATGAAATTTTCCCTTTTTTTAAAAATTTTTTGTCTCCATTTAATTCATTTAATGGGGCATAAACTTGCCCATAAACACTATTCCGCAAAAATAACTGATAAATTTTTAAAAACCAGCTTAAAAACACCTTCACTGCGCATGTGCGTCAAGATGTGTCGAGAAGCGGGGGCTTTATGTGTTTCCCAAAAATTTGACTAAGACCACTTTTCCCTGCCCTTGGTTCCCGGATGTTCCCCAAAAAAAAAAAGGGGGACCATTTTAATGCGGGAAATTAAGGTGAGATTTTGATGAAAGGGGACATGAAAAAAGGATTAAATTTAAGAAACAGTTAAAAAGTCATAAAATGCCCAATTTGGGGGCCTTATTGACAACAATTTTTAATTTTTTGCATCCAAAGGGGGGGGGGGGGGAATTTTTTGAAAAATTTTGGGTGAAAGGGCCCGGGACCGGTGCTTTTAAATTCATACGAAAGTTATTTGGTCAAAAAATTAGGCAAAAAATAGTCGGATGAAAACAAAAATTTACTAAACCAGGATTTGTTTAAACCCAAAAAATTAACAAAAAAATTTTTTTACCCTTCCGCCTTGTTTAGTTTAAACATGTTTTATTGCCAAAAGAAATTTTGTTAAAAACATTGATTTTTTTAAAAAAAATAAGTAAGGGGGTTTTGGGCCCCAAAAGGGTTTTTAAACTTTTTTTTCGGTAAATCGTTTTAAAAAACTTTTTGTGTTTTTTTTCAATGTCAAACAAATGTTAACCCCGTTTGGGGGCAAAAATTTTAACAAATTTACTAAAAAAAAGTGTTTAAGAAAAATTTTCCGTTTAAAATAAATTCAAATTGAAAAATGTTTTAAAAATTTAATGAAAAGAGAAAAAAAAAAAACCCACACTTAAAAAAAGGGGGTTTACTTAAAAAAAAAAAAAATTAATAATGTCCAAAACAAAAAATTTATATGGGTGCAATATATAAACCCTTTCTAAAACGAAATCTTTTTTCAAATTTCAATCCCCAAATTTTTTGCCGAAGAGATCAAAGTCGGTTCCGGTTAAATGCCCCATTTGGAGCGTAGTTTCTACACAGTTTACATAGCTAGGCGCGCATTGCCCTTTGACAAAAACATGTTACATGTAAAGGGTTGTAATTCACCCCTGGGAACGGTTGATGGGGCGGAGTCAAAAAAATCAATTCTATATTTGGAATGTGCAACTGCTTTTAAATTTCAAAAAAAATTTCAAAAAAATTAAGAAATTTTTGTGTTTTTAGTAACCCCCCCTTAAGCCCTTTAAAAATGGGGTGCGCGGCTTTCCCCGTCCCAAACCCCGATTTAAGGGAAATTAATGCTTATAAAAAAAAACCTCCCTTTTAATTTTAATTAACGTGATTTTAACTTAGGTTTGCCCGCCCTTTTTTTCGTTATGTGTTTATATTAAAAGTTGGCCATAAAGTTTTACGTCAGCGGGGTTGTTAAAGTTTTCAACCGTGCACGTGTTTTCCCAAAATTATGGATGAAAACACAAAAAATTTCGCGCTTTTTTGGGACCGTCGGCTCATTTTTTTTAAGATTTAAAATCAATTTATGTGAGGCTGTTTTTTTTTTTTTTATCTTGTTTGAATTAGTTGGAAAATCAAAAAATTTAAACTGTTTGACATTAAGGAAAAAAGGGAAAATATGTAAAAAAATTTTCGTTTAAAAAAGTGGTGTCAGGGGAAAAATATCAAGGTGGGAAATTTCCCCGGAAAATTTACCAAATCAAACGGATATCAAAATGATCTGAAAGTTGTTTAAAAAACGTTATATCAATTATTCTTTTTCTTGTTTTTAAACCAAATTCGTAAACTTTGGTCCCGGGTTTTGCTCCCTTGGTTGGCGCTAAAGTTAAAAAAGGGTAGTTCAAAGGCCCGATAAACCCGGTGTGGTTTAATGTGAGGGGTGGGGGTTTTCACCCAAACTGTTACGACGTGAATGTGCAGTGTGACAAACAAAAAATTTTGGGGTTAAAGTAGACATTTTTCTCCAAAAGATTTAAAAATTCTGTCGGGGGGGCCGAAAAAACCTAATAAATATACTTGTTTTTTTGTATTTTTTTTTAACATCTTTTTTTTTCCCTTTCGGTCCCTTTGCCAAAAAATATTTCCGAAACCCCTCATTTTTAATTTTTAAAATTTTTATTTTAAAAACTGATTATTTATGCAACTTTAATAAATTTTACAAAAGACGTCAAATGCCCCAGTGTGCAAAAACCCTCGTGTTTTAGGGAGGGGTGTAGGAAAAAAAGGGCTATATATGATTTCGGGTTTGTTTGCGGGTTTAACGTAAACCGACAGTAATTCGCCAGTCATGAGGGCTACTTCAGCGGGTTTTGGACTACCAAATGCAGTACACGCCGTAGACATGGGGGCATGTTACCACACCCAGTCACATAAATCCGATACCGCGCAAAAACCAGCCCTGCAAAAAACCCTTTATGCTGGGCGCCAAGCAAGGGGCCATAAAAGTCCCTGTTTTACGACTTTGGTAGGTCGGGTCGGGGATCGAACCCACGCCTTCCGCCCCCGGGGGGACGCTCAAACCCACTCGGCCCCCGGAAAGGGTAGTTGTTTTAGTGGGTAATTTAAATATGATATAATTTAAAAATTTGGGTTTCCCAATTTATATACTAATACTTAGTGTAATTACTTATTTTCCAAAAATGCTTCAATTAACGTAAAACAAAAGTAGGATTTTTCTCGAAATTTTTCTTAAAATTGGGGTTTATATTGTTTTTTTGTTGTAACTTTTTAAATTTTTGATCAATTTCAAAATTAGGTCCCAAATAATGTTTTAAAAATTCTCTCTTTCTCACTTGCTTAAGGTGGGGAAACTTTTTTTAAATGAGTTTTTAAGATATTAGCCGTAGAATTTTGAAACAGGGCAGTTTCCGCAAAAATTTCTACATTTTTAAATTTCTTATTTTTGATGTAATTTCCTTTAACTTTGACCCAATTTCAAAATTTAAGGGTTTTCCAAAATAATCGTCTAAATTTTTCTTACATTTCACACGTTTTTGTTTAGGAATTTTTTAATTTTTTTTGGGAGATAAGTTTTTTAAACCTCCTGAAGAATAAAAAAAATCCCCAAAGTTATTTTAGGAATTTCGTTTTTTCCCCAAAAACCCCATAAAATTCTTTAAACCAAACCCATTAAACTTTAAGCATCAAAAGAACGGTCAAACATTGCCTAAAAATATTATTCTCCCCTTTTCAAAATCAAAGTTTTTCGGGTAAAAAACTGTTAAAACCACTGGGGGTTAAAAAATTTTTCTTTTTTCCCAAAAAATAAACCGTTTTAAACCCCGATAATCAAAAAAAAATTTCTTTAAAAAAGGTTTTTTTTGACTTATAAATTATACGCTTTGTGTTCACAAAATTTTTCCGTTTTTGTTTTTTTTAAAGGCCGAAAAAAACCCCGTTTTTTTGGGGCTTATGCCCTTGACCTTTGGGATTTTCCGGAAACGGAAGGGGACGGGCTCCTTAAAATCAAATTACTGCATCTTCAGAAAAAATTTCAAGAAAAATCAAAAAAAAAATAAAGCCGACAGGGTTTAAAAAAGTTAAATTATAATACGAAATTTTTAAATTTGCTTTAAGGGCGTCATGTGCGTCATATGCCCCGTTCTTCCTTTTGGAATTAAAAAGGACCTAGAGACTTTATTCAGTAAAAATTTTAAAAAATTTTTCTAACTTTTCTCGATTGTTTTTTATACTTTTTTGGGAAATTTTGGGCGTCAATGGTTCGAATCTTGGACCCCCCCCAAAAAAACTTTTGCCTTTTCAAAATTTGGAAAAAAAAGGACTTTCGGGTTCCCAAAACCCTAGGCCAAAAAATACACATTCTTTTTTTTTTTTTTGGGAAAATTTGTTAAAAAAATTCAAAGCAATAATGGCTGTAGACCGGTACAACTTTTTCACCCAACGTCAATTGACTTTTTTGGGCGTCTTATAAATATAAAAATTAAATTCCCAATCCGAAAGGTCTTGGTTTAAAATTTATCCCCATAAAAATTTTAATTGTTCTGAGTCAATGGCAAAAACCCGAAATTAAAAAAAATATAAGAGGAAGAAAAAAAATAAAAAGAAGAAGAAAGGAAGAGAATAAAAAAATCAGTAAAAACCCCCAATATGACTTTTCCCTGTGGGCAGAAAGCCCTTTTTTTTTAATTTAAAAAAGAAGAAAAAAACAGTAAAAACCCAATTTGGATTTTCTGCCAAAAAGGGGGCGAAAGTCCAAATTTTGACCCCTTTTGTTTTTTAAAACAAAAAAAAAGGGCTTTCTGAAAAACCTGTCAAAACCTGAAAATACTTTTTAAACTTTTCGACATACCCATTTCAAAAATTGAAGAAAATCCTTTCCCGAATTGACAGCTGTAGAGTGCAAACTTTTAAATGGCGGGGAAAATTTCTTTGATTAATTAAACAAAATTTTAAATTTTAAAGATTGAAATTCAAAAGGGAATTGTGGCGTTGTTTTCAGTTAAAAATTTCATAATCTATTTTTTCGAAAATTTTTCTTTAAGATAACTACAATAATACTCAATTTGTGTTCAAAAAGGGGAAATTAAAGTATCATTTTCCCTTTAAACCCTTGCAAAAAAGGTATACAAGATTCTTTTTCAAAGAAATATTCATTTTCACTTTTTTCATTGAAGTTTTTGTTAAATTGGGAAGGGGGAACAGAGCTTTTAAAATTTAAATTTACTGTTTTCAAATTTTCCCCTCTAATTTTAAACAGAAATAAAAATTTAAAAATAATTTGGGGGAAAAACTGCAGAAGCCAAGAAAAATTTTTTTTTGGGTTTTTTTTTCCAAAAAATTCCCTTATTTTCCCATGCAACTAGGGGATGCCCGTTTTAAAAATTTTCCCCAGGTACCGTTAAAAAGGTCTTCTGCATTCAAACATGTACTTACTTTATTTTTAAAACCTATCTTTTTTTGCGATATATAAAGTTTTCCCCCCCCCCAAAAAAGGCAAAAATCGAAAAAAAGATATTTTTGTCAACTACATTTTTCGACAAATAACTTTTAATTTTTGCCCGATTTTAAAGATATGCTTGCATTAGAACCGATTAAATTCATGTTTAAAAAAATTGTTCTTTTGATATTTTTAAAACAAGGGGCCCAAAAGGGGCCCCTTTAAAGACTCTCCCCTGAAAAAAAACTGCCTTCATTCCCTGTACAAGTTATTTAATTATGCATAGTTGTACGGAAAAAATTAATCCATTAGATTATTCAAAAATTTCCACGAAGGGAAAGAGGGCCGGGGGGGTCGAATTTGAAGCCCAAATTTGGGACTGAAAAATTTGGCTTAAAACAAAAAATTTTAAAAACTTTAAAAAAGGGCGAAAACTCTTGACCTAATTGGCAGATTTTCACCATTATCGAATTTGGGCAGAAAGAATTTTTGGCAAAAAAAACATTGTTCTAAAGATTGAAGAGGTTTTTTTCAAAAAATGAAGATGCTAAGGTTAAAATTTAAATTTAAAAATTATTACTTTTTTTTTATATAAAAAAAGGGGAAAACCCTGACCTTTTTGATAGTTTTCAGCCAAAATTTAAAAACTTGCTCAAAAAAAATTTGGCTAAAAACATTGCCCATACAGTTCGAAGATGATTCTTAAAATTTAAAGATGCTAGAGTGAAAAATTAATTAAAAATTTGGGCTTTTTTTAAATTTTTAAAAGGAACATAACTCATGAGCTTTTGGGCCGTTATCGCCTTAATAAAAATTGTTCGAGATTTTATGGAAATTTAAAAAATTGTCTTTAAAATTTTGGAAGATGATTCCCTTAAGAAATAAAGATTGAGTGCAAACAACGAAATTGGCAATTTTAAATATCAAAAGGGGCATAACTGCGGGCCCTTTAAAAAATTTAAATTATCAGCCATTTTCAAATTTTGGCCGTGGATGAGGGTAATAAAAAATTTGTCTTTAAGGGTTTAAAGGATGATTGTTTAAAAAATGAAGATGTAGAGTGCAAAAAAACAAAAAATTGGCATTTTTAAATATAAAAAGGGGGATAACTCCTGACCTAAGAATTTAAATTTCGCCAAAAATCAAATTTTGCCGTGAGATGAGGGGTAAAAAAAATTTGGTTCATACGTTTGAAGTGTTTGCTTAAAAAATGTAGATGCAGAGTGCAAAGTTTTAAATTGACAATGTGAAATTTTGTTTTTTCAATTTTAAAAAGGGGGCAAAAACTCCTGACCTAATAACCCGATATCAGCCATAATCGAATTGACCAGATTTTATTGTAAAAAACTTTTCAAAAATTTTAAAGATGTTTGTTTAAAAATGAAATGCTAGAGTGCAAACAAACAAATTTGGGGGGACGGGGGAGGGCGGGGGTTTTAACGGACGGGGGAAACAAGGGGGAAATTTCATCGATTCTTTTTTAGCTCTTTTGAGCAATGTGTCAGGTGAGCAAAGAAAAATTTGTTTTTTTAGAAAAAAGCAACCAATTTTTTTGGGAAATTAATGCAAAAGTGCTTTAAAATGAACGGTATAAATTAACTTTTTTTTTCCCATCTAATTTTCCTTATTTGTTTTTCCAATTTTAAAAAAAAAGGGCCCTTTTTTAATTTCCCAAACATTTCACATGTTTCTTTTTCAACTTTTTGTTAGGGTTCTGGATATAGAAATTTTTTTTTCAAGGAAAAAGGCAAAAAACCGGCAAAACGATGTTATTTTCTATTATTCCCCTTGACAAATAATTTTAAAATTTTAATGGCCCGATCTTTAAAAATTGGGTCCCAATTAAAAACGTTTTGCTTTCGTAATAATACTATTCTTTATTTTATTTTAAAAAAAATTAAATTAGTTTTTTTAAAAAAAAAGCAATAAAATTTGAAGGGGACTAACTGCAGGGATGCATGAAAAACGGTTTTATGAATTTTTTTTTCAAATCAAAAATTTTTTATAGGATTTTCCGATGCCCAAATTTTTAAAACGCTACGTACCTTTGAAGGCCTTTAAATTTCGGGCTTTTAAAGTTTTTTTCTTATTAAAATTTTCTTTTACGGGTTTTGGATTTAGAAAGTTATTTTAAGGAAAACGGCAAAAATCGGCTAAAGTTTTTCTGTCTATTTTTGCCTTTTGACAAATAACTTTAAATTTTGGTCCGATCATTAAAATCTGCATATCATTAAAAAAGGCATTACTCAGGGCAAAAAAATTTTCATTATGTTTTTTTAAAAAAAATTATTTTTTCTTCAAAAAAGAAATAAGGTGTTCGGGATTTTCTGCGGGAGTGCTTAAAATTTCGGTTTTTTTAATTTCTTTTTTTTCTGAAAACTTCCTTTAAAATTAGCCCAAATTTTTAAAAAGAGGTCCGTTAAAAAGGTTTTTTCTTTTCCCCAAAAATTCCCTCGCTTCTTTAATTATATGTATTTTTTAAAAAAATTTTGTAGATGGGGCGATTAAACCTTAAAGCATACGGCAAAATCGGGGATAAATAGGGGTTTCATTTCTTTTTGTTTTCCTATAATTTAAATTTGAATATTAGGTAAATTTTTAAAAAATTTAACACCAAAAGAAAGGGCCAGGCATTGATCTAAAATTATTTTATACTCTTATTAAAAAAAATAAATTTATTATCGAGATATAAGTATTTAAAGTGGCTTAGGGTTGCAAATTTTTGTTTTTCTCCCAAATAAACTGATTAAACCCCCGATCTTAAAAAACTTTTTTTTCCCATTTTAAAAAGGCCTTTGAAAGCATTAAAAATTTTTACGCTAGTGTTCGATAAAAATTTTTTTTCTTTTTTGAGATATCAAAGGGCCCGAAAAAAAAACCGATAACTAAAATTTTATGCCCTTTTGACCTTTGTGTTTTTTTCAAAAACGGATGTCCCCAAGTTCAAAGGGGAACTGAGTTGCCATTAAATGAAGGTTACATGAAAATTTGCTCAAAAAATAAAGCGGGCAGGGCCAAAAAAAACGGTTTTTTAAAATGTTAAATTGCTTTTTTACGTTCTGCGTTAAAGGGACGTATCAAACGTCAGTTGTCATAGAAGACAAAGCATTTTAAAGGCCCCACAAAATGCTGCCCAAATTTTGTCTTTGCTTCTACCCTAAATCAGGAGCCTTTTTAATACAAAATTTTTGTTTTTATGCCCAAAAATTCTAATCTAAATTTTGCAAAAAAATCTCGAATTTTTTAAAATTTTTTAAAAATTTTCGTAAGTAGGGCAAATTTTCACCCTTTTTTAAATTTTTTCCCTTGAAAAATTTTGGGGCCGTCTAAACAAATACTAAACGGCTGCAGGGGCGCAAAACCAAAATTTTGGAGCTTTTTTTTTTTTCAACTGTAAAAGTCACAGGGACGTCATATGAAGATGAAAATTGGTGCTTTTAAAAAGGGGCCCAAAAGTGACCTGATAAATTTTAAAAATTTCATGCTGCGGGCTTATTGGAAAACCTTTTTTAAATTTTGAACCTAAAAAGGGGGAAAAAAAAATTTAAAAATTTAATTTAACTAGGGGTCATTCGGAAAACGAATGTTAGGACTTTCTGCAAGCTGTTTTAAATTGAAAAAAGGGGGAGATAGAAGTTTCATGTTTTTGACTCCCCTTTCGGTTTGTTTTCATTTTCTTTCTGAAACAATTGACATTATTTTCCGAAATAAGTGAAAATAAAGAAAAACTAAGTTTTAGTCTGTGAGTAACATGAGGGCCCATTTGACGTCAGGTTTGACTGAAAATTTTGATTTCTATTTTAAAGGGTTTCCTATGTTTAAATTCTTACTTCACCCGCAATACTTGGGTTTTTTGGGAAATTTAAAGGGGTTAGCTGAAAAAATTTTTTTACACCTTTGTTTTCAAGATGTAAAATTCTGAAAATTTTTTTGAAAAAAAATTGATCTTAAATGGCGGCTGTAAAAGCCCCAAATCCCTTTTTTCAATTTTAAGCTTTGACGTACATGACATAATAGGGTGCTAAAAAAATTCTTTTTTTCCCAAAAGCGCATATTTTTACTCCCAATTTTTTCTAAAATTTTTCCCTTTATTTGAACAACTGGCACATGTGGGAATTTCAACCCCCAAAATTTAAATTAAGTGGGAATTGCTTTGAGTCCTATGGTCCGTTTAAAAAAATTTATTTTTTGAAATTATGCAGATCTGAACTGTGAAAGTTTAACTTTCTATTTCACCCTGAAGCTCTTTAACCCTAAAAAAAATTTTGGGGTTTCCTTTTGTTCGAATCTTTTTTCCGCAACAAAACTTCGGTTTTTCGGAATTTCGGTTTAGCTGCGGGATATGCCCCCTACTTTCAAGATGAAAAAAATCTGTAAAAATTTTGAAAAAAATCTTACCACAAATGGGGCTGTAGAGCGCGAATCCCAAAATTTTCACTTTTTTTGCTGGGGCGTACATGACGTCTTGGGGGTGTAAAAGATGTTTGTTAAAAAAGCGCATATTTTTACTGTCAAAAACTCTAAAAATTTTCATTTTTGAAAAAATGGCATCATGTCGAAATAATTGCTCAAAAATGAAAATTAAAAAGTTTGTTTTAAAACGTCACATAAACGCCCTTTTTTACTTCACGACTCAAAATTTATGTTAAAAAATTCTGCAGAACTGCAAACTGGTAAGTTTAAACTTTCTTTCTTCCTGAAGCTCTTTTTTCCAAAATTTTTGAAATTTTGATCCTATTTTCGAATCTTTTTCAGCCCAGAACTTCGGTCTTTTGAATTTCGGTTAGTAAAGGATATGCACACCTTCCCCGTCTTCGGGTCCCAATGGCATTAGGCTTTTCCTGGATTTCCAGGGAAAAATCCAGGGAAAAACTTGGATGGAAATTGAGGGAAAAACCAGGAATATCAAAATCTTCCATGGAAATTTGTTGTTTAACTTTATTTCCCTTTCAAATTTTGCAGGGTTTTCCCCGCGGACACAGAAAAAAACCTTCAATAGATTAAAGGAATCTTAAAATTATCCCCACGGAAATTTTTGGATTTTAGAAAAATTTTTTGGGACGGTTTTTAGCAAAAAAATAATTAGAAATTTTTTTGGGAGGGGAAAATAATTTTTGATGTTTTAAATCAAGGGAAAAAATTTGAATTAGTTTTTTATTTTTTTTTTGGGGACTATAAAGAAAAAAATATAATCAGGGAAATCACTATTTGAGAAATACTGTCGCGCGCGGAAAATTTCAAACCCCAAACCCAAAATTTTAGGGCCCCAGGGTAACCATTGTATTTCATTCATTTTGTTTGATCATCCATTTTTAAATCAGGGTTTGGGCCCATCAAATAAATAAAATTTCAAAACATGGTGGGCCTTGGTAAACCTGGGCAGCCGGGTCAGCATGGTAGAAAAAAAAATTTTGTTTAGATTGAACAGGGTCGGGCCATGTTATGCCCATGGTCGATCTGGATATAAAAAAACATGGTCCCGGGAAAAAAATGAAAGGGGTTTTAAAAAAAGGACCCAGGGAAAAACCCCAGGGCGGGACCTGGTCCCAGGGCTAAATAAGCAGGGGAGGTCTTAAAAAAAACATTCCAAACACTGGATAAAGACAGGGTTTTTAAACAAGTGTACAAAAAAATTCAAAGATTTACATTAAAAAACCCTTTGTTTTTTGTGACCTTTTTTTTTAAAACTAACCAGAAAAAATTTTTAAAACAAATTTTTTGGTAGGGTAAAATGGGGATTAAATCGAAAGCTTAAAAGCTTATTGGTTTGTTTAAAAACAAAAACGATTAAATCTAACTACTTTTAAAAACTGAAACGTTTTTCTATGCCCTTTTAACTGTTTTTTTTAACGGGAAATTTTTTGGTAAATTAAATTTTCTTTTTTTTTTTTTTTTTGAAAAATGTTTTCGCAAACAAAAAAAAGGTTAGAATGGTTTTCGTTCGAATTAACCGCCCCGAATTTTAAAATTTTGGAAGTTGTTGCAAGGTTGGGGGACAATCCTACGAGGAAAAATAGTGCCGAAAAATTGCGCTAATTTCTACGTAGATCAATGATTTTTATTTATTTTAAAATTTTATTTTGGACAACCCCCTCTTTTTAAAACCCTTTTTTTCGAAACCCCGTTTTTTTTTCGTAACTGATCTTAATTTCCCCCTTTTAAATTTGGAAAAACCCAAAAAAACGCAAAAGGTTTCATCAATCCGCCCTTTTGAAAAGAAAAACAAAAAAAAACAGTGTAAAAAATAGGGGATAAAAGTTTTTGTTCGAAAAATTTTTTGAGATGAAAACCTTTTTTTGACGAAAGGGAAAAATTTTCAATTTTAAATTATGAGTATTATTTTTATGTTTTTTAAAGAAATTACTTTCCATTTTTCGTTTAAAAAAAAAAAGTGGACTTTGTTTCGTTGCCAAAAGGCGATGAGATTATTTTCTTTCCCCTCGTTTTATAACACAATTTCCCTAAATTTTTTGTTGAAACGGGATTTTTTTATTTGCTTTCTTAAAAATATATATATATTTTTGTGTTTCCCTGTGCAAATTAAACCTTTTAGGAAATTTTAAAAAAAAAAAAAATCGATCCACGGGTTTTTATGTAATTAATTTTTTAAAAAAAAAGGGCCCCCGGTGAAAAACCCTTGTTTATACAATTTAAAACTGTTAACAAACCCCCCCCCCGATCCGCAAATAAAAATCCTTTTGGTTCACATTAATCATCCCCCCGGTTATCTTACAAAGTAGATCATAAAAAATTTAAGGGGAAAAAAAAATTATTTACTTTCCTTTTTGATGTATTTTAAGGAATTTCTGTTGGAATATTTGTTTTTGACCAAAGCTGGCAGTGCTTGGGAATTTTTTAAATTGAATTTCTGAATAAAAAGTTTGCTTTATTATGTCCCTTGTCATTGTTTTTTAATAAAAAAAGAAATCTGATTGGGTTTAAAAACAAAATTTTTTGGGTTTTTTTTTTGAAAAATGTCCAGCCATGTTTTTAAAAAAAGGGTGATGGGTCCTCTTGGTTCCCTTTGTAAAAAACACAGTTTTTTTCATTGTGATTAACCAAAAAGGGAATTTGGACTCCCTTTTTCTAGAAATGAATTTTTTTTTTTGAGAAAAGAAAAGTTTTTAGGGTCCCTTTAAAAAATGGGTGTGTCACATTTAAAAGAAAAAACTTGAGACTTCCCCCAATGCTTCTTGCCCTTTTCCTTTTTTTAAAGGTGTTTATTGACAGGAGTTTCCCTTTCATAAAAACTGTCCCCAGTGGGAAAAAATGTTTTGCCTCTGGAACTGGAAGAAAGGGTTCCCGTCCCTAGCCGCAAAAGTATGAAAGTTGTAAAAGGAAAAAAGGGAATGTTTCTCCCTTTTTTGGTGCTCAGCTTTTTAGAATAGGTCCCCGTCGTTGGGGTTTGGGGAAAAATTTCCCAAATTGGGAGTGGTGTTATGCCACTTTATGGGGTGGAATTTCTGCAGTGTAACAGCACTTTATCTCTCAACTTTGTTTTAAATAATAGCTGTCATATTCTATTGCAATGGGGTTTGATTTTTGGCTGGAAATCCAAATTTTTCCTAGTTAAATGGGCATTGTAAGGATGGAAAAATATTTTGGAATTTATTAAAGATGAGGGAAAAAATTTTGGGTTTTTCCCAAATTTGCATGAAGTCAGTACTTCATCTTTATTTTTTAAAAGTGGTATGAATGGGGGAAAAAGGATCAATGATAAATCTGATAAAAAAACTAAAATGTTTAAAAAACAAAAGGGAGGCTAAGGCTTTGCGTTCTTAGTTATTTTTCTTTAAAATCTTTTTTCTTTTTTTTTTTTTTTTTAAGGGTTTTTGACATTTTTGGGGGGGAAGAAAACTGAAGTCCCTTTCGAAGATGAGCAGAATTTCAAATTTTAAATTTTGTGTAACTTCAGCATATGTTCAGGAATGTCAACAAAAGGACTTGGACATTCCCCTTTCAAATGGAAACTGATCTCTGTCCAATTTGGGGGCATTGGATCTTCAGGACCCTGATCTAAGTGAATTCAAGGAAAAACGCTTTGGAAAATTTGGGCTTTAGTTTAATTCAAAGGGATAAAAAGTTTTAAAAATGTTTTAAGTGTTTTTATTTCAATAGGGGGAGAAAGAGGAGGTTTTTCAGGACTTGGGAAAAAAGGGGTATAGTGCTTTTTGAAAAAACAAAAAACATTAATTAAAAGGGGAAAAAGGATATGCTCTTAAGTGGGGAATCAAAATCCAGGTTGGTAAATGTAATTTGTTGGGAAAAAAAAAGATTGTTTAGAATGTTGATACGGATGTGTTTACATGAATAAAAAAAATTTTTGTATCCCGCCATGTTTTCCAATTTTTTTAAAACCCCTGGTCCACCATTCCACTGAAAGGTATTATTTGGCACCATTGAATTTTCTTAAATTTCCTTTTAGGTTATTGATATTTTATTTTTAAAAAATTGATTCCCCCATTACTTTATGTAAAATTTACACCCCCAATACCATTTAAAAAAAAAAAAAATTTTTCAATTTAAAAACCCTCATTGGATACCATTGAAAAAAATTTTTCTTTTTTTTGGGAGAGCTCATTTGCATATTTCGGCTTAAATTTTAATTGGGGTTTCAATGGTGTTTAATTGAATTTTTAATTTGGGGTTTTGTTTGGGGTTTCAATGGGTTTTTGCTAATTTGGTTCTGCTAAGAGAAAAAGGTTTAAATTTAATGGGGTTTCAAGCCATTTTATTTCGATTAAAAAAAGGGAGAAATTTTATGACAAATGGGTCTTTTTAACTTTTTTTTTTTAGCCTTTTTTATTTTTTACCGATGTCTCATATTTTTCAAGGAACATCCATAGGTGATCCTTTAAATTTGGATGGGTTTAAAGGGGCCCGGGTTTATGGTAAAGTCTTGCAATTTTTATATTTTTGATAAAGTTTAATTTTTTTCAACTTCCTTACAAGTATAGCAAATTTAATTGGGCCCAATTATATTTTTCAAAATAAAAAAATTGGCCCTGACTCTGTCAAGTTATATAAATTTTTCAATTTTTTTTTTGGCAATTTTTCTGGGCCTTAAAATGAGTGATTTCGTAAACATTTTTTGAAATATTGTTTTCGACAAGATTTTGAGCCGGGGGCATTTGTGTTTACCAAAAAAAGTTCTTGGTTTTTAGAATGCTAAATTTCCCAAAAATTTGTTGTTGGAAAAAAGCTTTGAAATTGACGCTGAGTTCAGAAAATACATTGATTTTAAAAAGGATTTGATTTTCCCTTATCGAATTTTGTAAAATTACACATTGGGAAATGAAAGGTTAAAATGTAAAACAAGTTTTTATGCTGTAATGGTTTGCAAAAAATAAATCATGTTTAAATGTGCTATTTTTGGGGCAGCCCCGGTACATGTATGTATATTTTTAATATTTTGGTAAAGAAAATTTTTTTTAAAAACCCCCTGTATGCAATTTAAAGATATATTCCCTGTTTAATTTTTTCATTATGTTATCTGAATGAACCCAATTTGTTTTTGTTTTAAACCCAAAAAAAAGTGTATTTTTTAAAAAACATCCAAATTTATGCTGTATTTATGAAATTTTAGAAAGTGGTTTAAAAATTAAAAAAATTTTTCATAGAAATAATTTTAAAAAATAAATATCATGGTTTTAGTTTGCATGTGGCATTTCTAAGTTTTTAACTTAAAGTGTCAAAAATTTGGGCATTTTTCCAATTATCATTGAGCTTTAAAAAAAAGGTCAAAGGGAAAAGAGAGCATTCTTTTTTTGATCCTTTGGTATTTATAGTTTTTACATTTTTTAAAAAAAATTTTTTTCCTTTAATTTTATTAAAAAATGTAAATAAGAAAACAAAACCAGGGGTTTTTATTTATGGTTACTGATAATGACAACTTTTTTTAATATTTTTTCCAAAAGTCGGGGTTTACATAATGACCATTGTTTTTTCCCTATTTATGTTTCAAAAAAAATAGATATTATTCAAAGATATATATAAATTTAAGAAATTTTTTATGGGGAAAAGTTTTTTTTTTAATTGAAGATTTAGTGTGAAAGGGTTTTTGAAACTTGTGGGGCTATTTTTCACACTAGGGCCCCCCATTTGAATTTTAGTTTTGTTTTTTGATACCACCACAGAAATGTTAAGGCCCTTTATTTCAAATTTAAATAAATATTTTATATTAAATTTTTTTAGGGGAAAAGATTTTTGACCAGGGGATGTTTTTTTTTTAACCCAAAATTTCATATAGTTGTACCTTAAACGGATGTACTGTATTTTTGGGTGAATTTAGTTCCCGGAAAAGGGCATTACAAACCCACTATTTAAATTGAGTATATCTCAAAAAGGTTCGGTGACCCTTTTTTTCTTTGCATTTTTGAATTTTCAAATTTTTCTTCAAAATATAAAAAAAATGAAAAAAAATTATGGGGGGGAAGAAAAACTAGTTTTGTCTTTAAATGTATTTAATAGGTTTAAAATGCATTTTTATTTTCCCAAAAATTCCAAAACTCATTATTTATAAATTTTTTTATTTAAAAAAATTTTTTATAGGACAAAAATCAATTTTTTTTTTTTTTAAAACTTTTTTTTTTCGATTTTAAACCTGGAGGGGATACTTTTCGTTTCTCGGGTAAACAAAAAAAGCATCAAAATTTTAAAGGTCGGTTTAAAATATGCGAACTTGAATGAAGGTTTACAACGGGTTTCCCGCTTATTTTACTTTTTGTCAGTTTTTTGCACGATTTGACCTTTTTTTACACATGCTTTAAAAACAAAAAAAAATGAATTTCCCATAATAAAAATAAATTTGCGTTAACTGGGCTAAAAAAAGGGAAAATTTTTTTTTCTTTTGGGTTTCATAATTTTGATTCGTAAGGGGGTTGCATTGGGCATTTTGGTCCTGTGAGGTTTGCAGTAAGTTCTTAAAACAAATGTATGGGCTTATTCCGGGATGTTGATGTTGGGTTTTTTTTAAAAATCAAAATGAAAATATTCTGTTTTAATTGCTGGAAATTTAAATTTTTTCTAAAATTGTGGAAATTTTTAAAGTTAATATAAGGATTTAAAGCAGAATTTTGGGGTTTTTATAAATGATGAAAAAACTAATGCTTATGTTGCCCAGAAAACCCTTTTTGCAAAAAAGACCCCTTCTGTGGTATGCAAAGATTATGTATATATTTTTCTTGTCTAGATATTCAAAATTTCTGTTTTTAAAATTGGGTTTATAGGAAAAACTTGTTATTGAAGTTGACATTTTTTCTTTTTTTTGTTTTTTAGCCCGATTTTTTTTAATTTTTTTTAGCCCTTTTTTTTCCCTGGGAAAAACTAAAAAATTTTCCGCGGATTTTTCCCTCTAATTTGGGATTTTGCGCGGAATTTTCCCCGGACATTGTCGGGTATCCGTCCGGGTTTCTCCAAAGGCATTTCACGGGAAAAACCCCGGGAAATTTCCCCGGCAAAATTGAAAAATTTTTTGGAAAAAAATGCGATTTCCATGGGAAAAACCGTGGCTTTCCACGGAAAGCCGTGGGGTTTCCCCGGAAAAAATGCAGATTTCCGTGGCACACGTTAAATTCTCCTTTGGGATTCCCTTTTTTTTTTTCAAATTTTTTTAATTGGGATTTGGAAAAGTTGATGGGCCCAATACTCCGTGGCATATTTTTTTCCCTGGGGTTTTCCCCTGGAAAACCCTGGAAAAACCATGGAATATTTTTGAGGGTATTTTTTTTTTTTTTTTAAGAGTACCATCTTTTGGGAAAAAATTTAAGAAAATCCGACCATAAATGACGGTGCAGAGCCCCGAACTCCATTTTACATATTTTTTTCTGAGACGTCATGTGACGTCATAGGGGGCGAAAAAATTTTAAATTTAAAATTTGGGCCCCCACGTGACTAATAAAACCAAAAAAAATTTTTATCATCCCAGGACTATTGCAAAAATAAAAAAAATAAGCATTTAGTTAGGGAAGAAAAAAAAGGGAAAAATAATTTAAAAATAACTAGATGCATTCGTGAAAAAAGGAAAGATTTGGACTTTTTTGCAAGCTGTCTTAATTTCAAACGCAGGAGATAGAAGTTTCATGTTAAAGGGCTCACCTTTGGGGGTATTTCATGTTTATGCTGAACAATTGACATTTTTTCCAAAATTAGTTTAAGGTCCTATGTTGAATTTTACTTCGCCACAATACTTCGGGTTTTTTGGGAAATTTAAAGGGTTTGCTGACCCAAAATATTCCCCAAAACCCTTAGTTTCAAGATGTCCATCTGTGAAAAATTTTAAGAAAATCCAACCCCTAAATGGCGGGTTTTTAGAGCGCGAACACCATTTTTTACTATTTTTAGCTTGACGTCACGTGGGTGTTATAGGTTGCTGAAAAATTTCTGTTGCTCAAAAGGTTTTTTAAATGTATAATTCTGTTTTTTTTTTATTCTGAACAACTGGGATTTATTTCGAAATCATTGCCCAAAATTAAAAATTAAGTGGTATGCTTTTTGACGGGCCCCTGAAGCACGATTCAAATAGTTTTTAGAAAAGTGCAAAAACTGCAAAAATGGTAAGTTTTTAACTTTTCCCATTCCCTGAGCTCTTTTTAAACCTTAAAAAGGAAAAATTTTTGGGTTTCCTTTTGTTTTTAAACTTTTTTCAGCCACAGAACTTGGGTTTTTTGGGGTTTTGGTTTGGGTGCAGGTATGCACACCTTTTTTTCAAGATGTTTCCATCTGTGAAAAATTTTAAGAAAATCGACCCTAAATTTGGGGGCTTTTAGAGCGCAAAAACCCTTTTTTTACTATTTTTTTGCTTTGGGCGGGCACAAGACGTCAAAGGGTGTGAAAAGGGTTTGTTCAAAAGCGAAAATTTAAAATGTCTTTAAATTTGAAATTTTTTATTTTTCTGAACAAAATGGCATTTATGTTTAAAATTTTATTGCCTAATATGAAAATTTTAAAAAGTTTTTATGATGTCACATGACAAAAATTTGACGTCAAGACTCAAAATATATTAGGAAAAATTTTGAAGAAAATGCAAACTGTGGAAGTTTCAAATTTCTATTCATCCCGAAGCTCTTTTTAATTTATAAATGAAATTTTTTGGTCCCATGTTCGAATCTTATTTCAGCCCCCAGAACTTCGGTTTTTCGGTATTTTGGTTAGCGACAGGGTTTTGCCCCACCATTGTTTAAGATGTTTCAAATTTTGAAAATTTGAAGAAAATCCGGGCCCTAAATGGCGGATGTAGGACCGTTAACCCTTTTTTCCTATTTTTTTGCTCAGGGGCGTCACATGGGCGTCATAGGGGCTGAAAAATTTCTTTTGTTCAAAAACGCAGACTTTACTGTAAAAATTCTAAATTTTCATTTTCTGAACAACTGGGGATCATGTCGGAAAAACATTGCCCCAAAATGAAAAAATTTAAAAAATTTCTTTGGGCGTCCAAAAGACGGGGCATTTGGGAAATCACGACTCAAATTTATTAAGGGAAATTTTCAAGAACTGCAAATGTGTAAATTTCAACTTTCTTTTATTCTGAAGCTCTTTTAAACCTAAAAAAGAAATTTTTGGTTTTCCCAGGGTTTGATTTTTTTTCAGCCAAGAACTTCGGGTTTCGGAAAAGCGGTTAGCTGACAGGATATGCACACCCTTTGTTTCAAGATGTTTCCATCTTTGAAAATTTTTTAAAAAAAAACCCAAACCCTTTAAAAGGGGGTTTAGGCGTGAAAAAACCCTTTTTTTTACTATTTTTTACTTGACGGAAAATTTTTCTCAAAAAGGGGGCTGAAAATTTTTTTTGTTCAAAAGGTTAATTTTTCTTTCATAACTCTGAAAATTTTTTTAGTCTGAACAAATTTGGGTTTATGTCGAAAAACATTTCCCTAAAATTTAAAAATTAAGAAGTATGCTTAAAGACGTTTCATGACGTCATTTGAGTCAAAAACTCAAAATATTTGTAGAAAAAACTGCAGACTGCAAACTTTGTAAGTTTGACTTTTTATCTCATTCTGAAACTCTTTTTTTTAAAAGGAAATTTTTTTTTGGGTTTTGGGTTTGAATCCTTTTTTTCCCGCCACGAACTTAGTCTTTTGGGGGTTTCGGTTAGTGACCGGATATGCACACCCTTTGTTTGAAGTTGTACCATCTGGAAAATTTGAAAAAAACCGACCATAAAATTTTTCGGCTGAGATCCCCCCAATACCCTTTTCCCCCATTTTTTGCTGTGGGCGTCATGTGACGTCTTAAAAATGCTGATGATACTTTTTTCAAAGCGCATCTTTCGGGCATAACCTGAAATTTTCATATTCTGAACAAAATGGCATTTATTTCCCAAAAAAATTGCCCTAATTTTGGGAAAATTTAAAAAAAGTATGCTTATTGGGCGGGCACCCTGCGTCATATGACGTCACGATTCAAAAAAAAATTTTTTGGGAAAATTTTCAGAACTGCAAATGTGGGAAGTTTCAACTTTCTATCTCTCCTGGGGCGCTTTTTATCCTTAAATTTTAAATTTTCGGTCCCATGTTCAAACTTATTTCGCCCCAAAAAACTTTTGGTCTTTCGGAAATTTTGGTTAGCTGGGCCCCGGTTTTTCACCCTTAGTTTCAAAATGTTCCATCTGTGAAAATTTTTAAAATAAAAACCCACCCAAATTTTACGGCTGTTTGAGCCCCGAACACCCTTTTTCACTATTTTTTGATGTGGGCGTCTTTTTGGGGCTGAAAAAACATTGAAATCAAAATGGGCCCCACGTGGGCCCAATAAGGCCCCTAAAAATTTAAACATTCCCAAAAACTATGGCAAATTATTAAAAAAAAGAAATTTTGTTTGGGAAAAAAAAAAAAAAAAATAAAAAATTTAAAAACTAGATTTCATTTGTTGATGAATGATAGGACTTTCGCTAAAATTTAAAAAAATTTTAAGATTTTTTCCCTGAGAAAGAATATATATTAAAATTTTCTTCCCTTTTTCTTTTTTTTTTTCGTATGGCTTCTTTTAGCTTTTACGGCCCATGAAATCATAGGGTGGGAAAATTCTTTTGTTCTGAAGGGGTACTTAGTCGGGAACTCTAAAAATTTTTTTTATTTGAACAACTGGCATCATGTCAAAATTTTTGCCTTAAAAAGAAAATTAAGAAGTATGCTTATGACGTTTTGACGTCAAGACTCAAAAAAAATATGTGGGAAAATTTTGCAGAAAATGCAAACTGGGGTAAGTTTCAATTTCTAATTTATCCTGAAGCTCTTTAATTTCCCAAAATGAAAAAATTTGGTCATATGTTCGAAAATTTTTTTCATCCACAGAACTGGGGTTTTTGGGAAATTTTTTTGTTAAAATGAAGGGGATGCACACCTTAGTTTCAAGAAAATACCATCTGTTTTACATTTGAATAAAAATCCCGGGCCTTTAATGGGGCTTAGGCGTGAACACCATTTTTCACTATTTTTTAAAATGTGCGTCACATAACGGGCATAGGGTGCTGTAGGGTGGGTTTTATTCAAAAGGGCATATTAACTGTCATAACTCTGGGAAAATTTTTTTATTCTGAAAACAGGGGATCATGTCGAAATAAATTTCCCTAAAAAGAAAATTAAGAAGTTTGCCTAGACGTCACATGACGTCATATGACGTACGACTCAAAATATTTTTAAAAAATTCTGAGAAATGCAAAAATGTGTAAGTTTCAACTTTTTTATCTCATCCTGAAACTTTTTAAACCTAAAAAAGAAATTTCCGGTCCTATGTTTTGAATTTATTTCAGCCCCAGAACTTTTGGTCTTTCGGAATTTTGGTTTGCTGACGGGTTTGCACACCTTAGTTTTAAGATGTTCCAAACTGTGAAAAATTTTAAATAAAATTTCCCAAGTAAAGGGCGGTGTAGAGCGCGAACCCCATTTTTCCCCATTTTTAGCTGTGACGTTTATGAGAAGGGCAAAAGGTTGCTTGAAGTGTTTTTTTCAAAAGCGTTTCATTTCTGTCATTTAAATCTGAAAATTTTTTATTAAATTTTGAAAAACTGGCATCATGTCGAAATCATTTCCCTAAAAGAAAAAATTTTGAAGTTTGCCTTTTACGTCCCCATGAGGATATGAGTCACGGGCTCCAAAAATATGTTGAAAATTTTGAAAAACGGGAAATGGGGTAAATTTAACTTTTATCCATCCTGAAGCTTTTTAATCCCAAAATGAAATTTTTTGGTCCTATGTTCGAATTTAAATTTTAGCCACAGAAATTTTGGGCTTTCCCGGAAATTTTGGTAAGCTGACGGATATGCACACCCCTTTTATTTTAAAAATTTCCATCTGTGAAAATTTGATGAAAAAACCGACTATAAATGAGGCTGTAGAGCGCGAACCCCATTTTTCACTATTTTTAGCTGTGCGTCAGTGAGTCATAGGGTGTGAAAATGCTTTTGTTCAAAAGGATACCTTAATGTCATAATTCTGAAATTGGGCATTATTTTGAACAACTGGATCATGTCGAAATCATTTCCCTAAATGAAAATTAAAAAGTATGCCCATGACGTCACATGGGCGTCATATGACGTCACCCCCCAAAATATTTTTTGAAAATTTGCAGAACTGCCCAAAATGTGTAAGTTTCACTTTCTTTCTATCCTGAAGGGTCTTTTTAATCCCCAAAATGAAATTTTTTTGGTCTTTGGTTTTTGAATTTTTATTTCAGCCCAAGAAATTGGTCTTTGGAATTTCGGTTAGTTTTGGCAGGATTTGACACCTTTTAAATTTAAGATTACCATCTGGAAAATTTGAAGAAAATCCCCAGTAAATGGACGGCGGGAGAGCGCGAAAAACCATTTTTCCCCTATTTTTTGCTGTGAAGTCATGTGGGGTCATTGGGTGCCCGGGAAAATTTATTTTAAATTTTAAATTTCCTTCGTGACTTTAAAATGCCAAAAAAAAATATTATGCCTAGGACTTTTTGGGAAAAAAAAAAAAAAAATATTAAAAAAAAAAAGCGTTTAGTTAGGAAGAAAAAAAGAATTTAAAAATAATAAAAAAAAACCCCCTTTGGACTTTCTGCTTTAGGGAGGGAAAATCCTAATAAAAAAAAAAAGTACAAAAACCCAAAAGGGGGCCCTTTTTCCGAAAGGGCCCGGAAAAATCCCTTTTTGATGTCATTCGTTAAACGAATGTTTGGACTTTCTTTCAACCGTATTAATGCAAAAAGCAGGTGGGTTTGAAGTTCAAAGTTAAAGACTCACCTCTGGTAGTTTTTTCATTTTTATGTTTTAAACAAATTTACATTTTTTTCCGCGAAAAATAAAGCGATTAGTTTCGAAAAAAAAAAAAGTGTAGTTGGTAATTTTTTTTTTTGGACGTCATTTGAGTCACCACTCAAAATTTATTAAAAAATTATGCGGGGCTTTCAAACTGTGTAAGTTTTAATTTCTATCTCATTTCCCAAGTTTTTTAAAATAAAAAAGAAATTTTTGGTCCCCATGTTCGAATCTTACTTCAGCCACAATACTTCGGGTTTTTTTGGAATTTGGGGTTTTGTTTAAAAATATTCAACCTTAGTTTCAAGGGTTACCAATTTTGGTGAAATTTGATGAAAATTGATAATTTAAAGGTTTGGCCCGGCAGAGCTTAAAAAATTTCTCCACTATTTTTAGCCCCTGGCGTCACATGGAAAAAGGGGCTTGGGTGTAAAGATTATTTTGTTCAAAAAACGAAAAACCTTTTTTTGCTATCTCTGAAATTTTCATCCTTTTTTGAAAAACTGGCATCATGTCGAAATCTTGCCCCCCAAAATAAAAATTAAGGGAAATTTGCTTATGGGGCCCTTACAGGGTTTTCATTTTGACGTCAAACTCAAAATATTTGTAGAAATTTTGCAGAACTGCAAACGTGTAAGTTTCGACTTTTCCCTTTCCCTTTGAAACTTTTTAATCCCAAAATGATTTTTTTCGGTCCCATGTTCGAAACTTTTTTTCACCACCCGAACTTCAGTCTTTCGGAATTTCGGTTTGCTGGGCAGGATTTGGGACACCTTAGTTTGAAGTTGGGACCCCTCTGTAAAAAATTTTAAAAAATCCCACCCTAAAAAGTCGGGGTGAAAATCGAAAAACCTTTTTTTACTATTTTTAGCTGTGACGTCATGTGGGCGTATAAGGTGCTGATGATACTTTTATTCAAAAGCGCAATACCCTTTTCTGTCATTAAATCTGGGAAAATTTTTATTATTTTTGAACAACTGGAAACATGTCGGGAAAAAATTGCCCCCAATTTTGAAATTTAAAAAAGTATGCTTATTTAAGTCACATGAGTTTTATGGGCGTCACGATTCAAAATATTTTTTAGAAAATTTTGCGAAATGCAAACTGTGTAAGTTTCAAATTTCTAAACCATCCTGACGCTCTTTTTTTCCCAAAATGAAATTTTCGGGGCCTATGTTTGGGAAACTTATTTCAGCCCGGAAATTCCCGGTTTTCGGAAATTTCGGTTAGCTGACCGGGTATGCACCCCTTTTGTTTCAAGATTACATCTGTGAAAAATTTAAAATAAATTTCCCACCCCTAAATGACGGCTGTAGAGGGGCCCAACACCATTTTTACTATTTGTAGATGTGAGTTTTAGGGTGCTGAAAATTTATTGAAAATCAAAAAGGCCCCAAAGTGCCCAAAAAGGCCCTAAAAAATTTTTTCAAACCTAGGACTATGGCAAACATTTTAAAAAATGCATTTGTTAGGGAAGGAAAAAAAAAAATAATAATAATAATAACTAGGTTTTCATTTGTTGTACGAATTTATAGGACTTTCGCAAAAATTTTAAAAATATTAAAGGGTTTTAAATTTTCCCTGAGAAAGAAATTTTTATTTAAAATTTTCAACTTTTTTTTTTTTTTTTCGTATGGACCCTTTTTTTAGCTTTTACGGTTTAAAATTTAAGTAATTTGGGTGCTGATAAATTCTTTTGTTCTGGGCATACTTACTGGTTTGTAACTCTTTTAAATTTTATTATTCTGAACAATGGCATCCTTTTCAAAATTTTATTTT
>CM037795.1:44910846-44960846 GCA_021229015.1 Solen grandis | reverse complement strand
TTAAAAAAATGCCATATTTTACGATGTTTACACTCTAGCATCTTCATCTTTTGAGCAAACATCTTCAAACTTTATGGCAATAATCCTGCAAAACCTCCAGGATAAAATTACAAAATAAAAGTTTTCACGCTTGGGTGAACCTTCACATATATATATACATAGTGAAACCTTTAAATGACATCTCATCTGAAACCGCTGGACAGAATTTAAGTAAACTTGGCAGGGATAATCCTTGGGAAAACTTTCACAAAAGTTGCTAAAATAAACTTGATCCATGTAGAACTCTGGTTGCCATGGCAACGGAAAGAAAAAAATTATGAAAACTTTAAAAATCATGTCCTTCAAAACTACTGGCCAGATTTCAAAATGTTTGGTACAGATGTTCCTTGGGTAACTATCTACCAAGCTTATTAAAATTATTCCGATTCGTAAAAAAATATGGCCGCCAGGGGCGAGGCTAATTTGCCTTATATGTACATAGTGAAACCTTTAAACAACATCTCCTCTGAAACAACTGGACAGAATTTGATTAAACTTGGCAGGGATGATCCTTGGGTGAACCTTCACAAAGTTGCTAAAGAAACTTGATCCATTTAGAACTGTGGTTGCCATGGCAATGGAAAGAAAAAAATAATAAAAAAACATTTCCTTCAAAACTTGCTTGATTTCAAAATGTTTTGGTACAGATGTTCCTTTGGTAACCTTCTACCATGATTGCGAAAATTATTCTGATCTGTAAAAAGAACATGGCTGCCAGGGCCAAGGCTAATTTTCCTTTTTATAGTGAAAACTTTAAAAGACATCTGCTCCAAAACTACAGCCAGATTTTAAAATGTTTTGGCACAGATGATCTATGGCTACCAAGACTGCTCCTTTAGAACAGTGGTTCTCAGGTGAGCGATATAGGGCCATCATGGCCCTCTTGTTTAAGAAACTTCACAGAAATGTTCCTTGGGTGATGCCCTTTCATAGTTGTTCAAAGAATTTGATTCCATGCAGAACTCAGGTTGCCATGGCAACAGAAAGAAAAAACATATGCAAACTTTGAAAATCTTCATCTCCAAAACTACTTGCCAGATTTCAAAGTTTTTTGGCACAGATGTTCCTTGGGTCACTCTCTACCAAGATTGTTCAAACTATTTTGATCCGTTGAAAAACATGGCTGCCAGGGGGCGGTGCCAGTTTTCCTTATATGTATATTGTACAAATTTAAAAAATCTTTTTGTCCTAAAGTACAGGATGGATTTCAAAGTTATTTGGCACAGATGTTCCTCAGGTCACTCTTTACTAAGATTGTTCAAATTATTTGGATTGGTATAAAAAATCATGGCCGCCAGGAGGGCTAAGCCCATTTCCCTTATATGTATATAGTAAAAATTTGAAAAAAATTTTCTTGTCCAAAAGTACTCTCTCGATTTATGGCTTGCAGAGCGCAAAGCTCATTTTCCACAATATCATATTTGCTGTTTCTTTTCCTCCTATTAATACCTGGTAATGTTCTCATGTGAGCTATCTAAGGGCCATCATGGCCCTCTTGTTTTATTCATTTCCTCCATTGCTGGAGAATAATACATTATTAAAAGAAAATCAAACATTAAGGTGGAATAATACCTTTGAAATGACGTCGTTTTTGACGTCAAAACCGATGTTTTGTGAGATTTAGGAAGTGGGCATACAAATCGTTGTTCCTTTCTTGTTTCTATTTATGTAGAAATAAATTTCTTGTAAACTGAAAGAGGATGAATTTGCCTTTCCAAGGATGTAAATTTCGTAAGTTAGGTTTTACTCAATTTCCCGTAATTCAGATTTAATCCAGCAAACTAGCATTGGAAAAAATATACTCTTGATTTTCTTATATATTTTTAGGAAAAATGACCCTATAGATTTTTATTAAAAATAACATTGTTTAGCGCAACCCTTAAATAAAATAATTATGCATTTTAAAGAAAATCTATTGGGCCATTTTTTCGTTACTTATAATTAAGTTACACTATGGTCGCACACTTGGCCGATTACTGACAACGTCACTATGGTCGCACACTTGGCTGATAACTGACGACGTAAGATATCAAGATGAATGTTTTTTACTTTTTAGCTCACCTGAGCTTTTGTGATCGCCTTTTGTCCGTCGTGCATCGTCCGTCATCAACAAATGCTTTTGAACACTCTAGAGGCCACAGTTTTGGCCCAATCTTCATGAAATTTGCTCAGGGTGTTTGTCAAAAACTAGTTCACCAGGTCAAATCTTAGAAAAAAACCTTGTGAACACTCTAGAGCCAGTTTTGCCCAATCTTCATTAAATTTGGTCAGGATGTTTGTCTACATGATATCTCAGATGAGTTTGAAATTGAGTCATGTGGCGTCAAAAACTAGGTCACTAGGTCAAATCTTAGAAAAACCTTGTGAACACTCTAGATGCCAGTTTTGGCCCAATCTTCATGAAAGTTGGTCAGGGTGTTTGTCTTCATGATATCTTAGATGCATTTGAAATTGGGTCTTGTTGGGTCAAAAACTAGGTCAATCTTAAAAAAAACCTTGTTAACACTTTAGAGACCAAAGTTTTAGACTAACCTTAATGTAACTTGGTGAGAACGTTTGTTTACATCAGATCTCAAATGAATTCAAAACTGGGCAACATAGGGTCAAAAAGTAGGTCACCAGGGCAAATTTTAGAAAAATCTAGAGGCCTACATTTTTGTCCCAGTCTTCATTTAACTTGATATGAATGATGACTGCATGAATTCCCAGTTGAGTGCAAATTCAGGTAGGATCAAGATGTAGGTCTTTTAGTCAAATGTTAGAAAAACACTTTAGATGCCAGATTTTTTGTCATTATGCCTAACACAGCCATCTTACTCAGGTGAGCGACACAGGGCCATCTTGGCCCTCTTGTTTCTTTTCCTTTTATGATTGGAATCTCTGGTCAAATTAACAAAGATGAATTAGTCTGTCATTTTATGTAAATTTCCTACGTTAGTTTTTTTTTTGAAAAAATCATAATAAAATAACTTGAGAATGCATATTTAAAACTTATTTCATACCCTATATTTTTTTAAGAATTAACGTTTAGTGTAGAGCACACTCTTAAATCAACAAGATACTTACGAAATATAAAGAAAACCTATTGGGCTATTTTCTTTTCAAGTCATCAATTCAAAAATAAAAAAGTAATAAGAATTTATCCAATAATCGTTTTCAATTGACAATTATAATACACTCCTGTTGGTTAAGCTCTTCTCCGCATTTACTACTACTGCTGCTGCAGCTTACTACTAACACTTCTACTACTCCTTCTATCAATACTACAATACCACTACTGCTACTACTAAATGTACAGGACCAAAAACCTTTTACCATTACTACTACTTCTGCTGCTACCACAATTACTACTACTTCTTCTAATACTACTACCATTACACTACCAATTCTACTACTTCTGCTGCTACCACTAATAGTACCATTCACTACTACTACTACTACTTGTCTTATAATGACGACAACATCTCTTACATATTACTGTGATTATCATGATAATTATTACGGTTTTACTAACACTTCTATGTTATCAATAATAAAAAGAAAATTTATATTTAAATTGTTTTAAGGGCATATGCAACATTTTACAATCGCAATGCTTCGGAAATGTAAAGTGTAACATATTTAACTCTAAACTTTTGGATATAAGCAGTCACAAAGTCAGCGTTTAAAAGGGTTGTATCGCCAGTGAAGGACATCTGTTTGTATCTATTACAATTCCTTTTTAATTAGTTTATTAATTTGAAATGAATTAGCATTTGGTAGTTACCATAGAATATGCTCAGTAGCTCCTAAATGAACTCGGTGTCCTACACATTTGATCAGGCAACCATAAAAGAATATTTACAAGAAAAATGAAAAAAATCCATTAAGGATTCCTATAATAGAAAAATTTATAAATTACTTTCATGAATAAACTATTAGTATGTGTGTCTTCTATTTATAGATATTTTTAAAGAGAGATTTATATTTAGCTATTTATCAAAAACAGTTACCATGGATATTCAAACGTAGCATGAAAACGAGCACGAATACTTTTCATTTTCGTATTCAGTGCATTTTTTCACATAATTGAAAATTTAAAAAAAAAATCTATTGAGGAAAAAAACAAAAAACTAGCATACACCCTGAACACTATGATTATGTATAAAGCTCAGTATTCCTGAATTGGCAGTCTCCGAGAGTTACTAACAGGAAATTAATCATCAAAGTCAGAATTGACTCTAGAGAAATTCTCAAACATGATCTTCATGTCAAAAGCAAATAAATCATGACAATAAAGCTATAAATTCTACATAAGTTCAAACCCCAGTTGCCGAAACACATTCATGAAGGGATCTGTGGTGTGTCAGTGGCTCTACCAATATTACGATATTTGTTTGTCTGATGGTCTTTCTCAACAAATAACAGCTATAAATAGTGAAAATGAAGTTGACTGGCGCACATTAATCATATCCATAGTTGTACAAAATTGTTGGTTTTGTGAAACAGACTTTGGTGATTTATATCAATGTTCATCTATGTATTTTTTTGGCCTTAAACAAAGTAGTTCAGACAATTAGTAATTTTTAGCTCGACCATTCGAAGAATATGAGAGCTATTGTAGTCGCCCTTGCGTCGGCGTTAGCTTTGCAGCTCTTGGTTAAAGTTTTGCATGCAAGTTACTATCAATCTTATATCTCAATAACCATTTATGGTATTGACTTGAAAGTTTATAAATATGTTCAGGGGCATCAGACAACCAAGGTAGATAACTCTTAACTGAATTTGATATAAATTATGGCCCCTTTTTAACTTAGAAATTTTGGTTAAAGTTTTGCATGCAAGATGCTCTCATGCTTATATCTCAGTATCCAGGCATGCAATTGATTTGAAACATCTTTGATATGTTTAGGGGTATCATGCTTTCATGGTAGATAACTCTTGATAGAATATGTTACAAATTATTGCCCCTTTTTAACCTAGATATTTTGGTTAAGTTTTGCATGCAAGGTTCTTTCATGCTAATATCTCAAAATCCAAGCATGCAATTGATTTGAAACATCTTTAATATGTTAAGGGATATCATACTTTCATGGTAGATAACTCTTGATGGAATATGTTACAAATTATGGCCCCTTTTTAACTTAGAAATTTTGGTTAAAGTTTTGCAAGGTACTTTCATGCTTATATCTCAGAGTTCAGGCATGGGATTGATTTGAAACATCTTTATTATGTTTTTTTTTTTTTTTTTTTTAATTTTACATATTGTGATATTGTCATTATAAATTGATCACTATTATCAATGATGAAACATAATTGATATCAATAATTATGATACTTGAAGGGTATACTGGATTCTGCTTGTCTGTCTGGCTGGCCGTCTGTCCGTCTGTCGTTTTTTTTGTCTGGGCCGTAACTCAAAAAGTATAAAAGATATCAAGATGAAACTTCATATGTGGATAGATCTCATTGAGGGGGCATGCAGTGACCATGAACCATAACTCTTTGTTGCAAATTTTCATACTTAATTTTTGTCTGGGCTGTAACTCAAGAAGTATAAAAGGCATCAAGATGAAACTTGAAACAAGAACTGTAAACTTCATTCCTGTGACAAAGCAACATGCTGGGGGGGGGAGTATTTGCACCATTACAATGGCATTTCTAGTTTCATTTTTTTTTTTAATTTTACATATTGTGATATTGTCATTATAAATTGATCACTATTATCAATGATGAAACATAATTGATATCAATAATTATGATACTTGAAGTGATATTGAAAAAATGAACATTTGTTGGGATGCATATCATTTGCTACATGTCCCATGGAAGTAACAAACACTTACGGAAACAACATTGATGATTACATGTATTTATTAACATTTTATCAAATTCCTTTCAATTTCTCGAATATAAGTTGTATATGAAATAAATGAAGGTATCATTTTTATTATCATTTCAACTTAAAATGAATTGTTTGAGGAAGCTATAAAAGTCACAAAACCTCTGTTTTGACGTCGTCATAAAGCACCCTAAGGCGCGGCCGTAGAGAATTATTTTTAATTTATGAAAAAAAGCCTGATAGATTTTCTTTAAATTTCATAATTGTGTTATTAAAGGGTTATGCTATATAAAATTTGTTCTGAGACTTACTGATTTTACTCCGTTTCTTCTTCTTCTTATTAGGTTTTTGCACCTCGCAGTGCGAAAAGCTATTGTTCTTCTTCTGTTGATTTGTTTTTTTTATTATGCCCCCCTTGGAAGAAGAGAGGGCATATTGCTTTGCACATGATGGTCAGTCGGTATAGGTAGACCAAACAGTTTCCGATCAATAACTTGGGAACACCTGGGCCTAGGAACTTCAAACTTAGTCTGGAGATTAATCATGACCAGTAGATGAACCCTATTGTTTTTGGAGTCACTTGGTCAAAGGTCAAGTCACAGTGACCTTCATTTACTGGGTTTGATTTTGAAAATGGTGACCAAGCTATTTCCGATCAATAACTTGAGAACGCCTGGGCCTAGGAACTTCAAACTTAGTATGGAGATTGGTCATGACTATGGCCTCACAGACTTCTTGAACAACTTTGCTGATGGTGTTGTGTAGCACCCTCCAGGTATACCGCATGTCCCTGTATTTGGCTCCTGATGCCAAGTGGCGCAGGGTTATTGCCACCTTGAGACCAGGCTCCAAGTTAGCCCTAAAATTGGTTGTTGGCCTGGTCAGCCTGGGAATGTGCCGGTCAGCCAATTCATCAAACATGGTGAAGGGCATTCTCAAGTTTTTAAAGGCAAGTTGGTCTTCATTGCGCAGCTCTACCATCAGCTGGTTGTATATCTCCACGTCCAGTTTTCTGCCAATCCATGGTAAAACCCAGACAGCTCTTTGTTGTCTTCTTTGCCTTCTACTCCGCCTCAGGATCAATGGTTGGACTTGGACAAGTTGATTGTTATGTTGTTGGATGGCAGCAACAATCAGGTGGCGTCTTTGTGGATCCATTTTTGATCGTCACAAGGGGCAGCAGAACCAGTGTCTCTAACTTTCCACAGCTTCAAAACAAGGTTCTCTTCCCTTCCACAGCTTCAGAACGAGGGTCTCTTCCCTTCCAGAGATGCATCACCAGGGTCTTTATGCTTCCATAGCTTCACTCAGACTGACCAGAAACAATACTCTTTTTTATACCCCCGAAACGAAGTTTAGGGGGGTATATAGGAGTCACCCGGTGGTCGGTCGGTCGATTGGTCGGTCGGTCAGTCGGTCCAGCGGTTCCGTTGCATTTTCCTTGTCCGGAGCATAACTTGAAAACCACAAGTTGGAATTCAATACAACTTCATGCAATGATCAAGCACATGGAGAGGAAGTGCAGTGCACAAGAACCATAACTCCATCTTGACTTATTACAGAGTTATTGCCCTTTGTTACTTTTCCTTGTCCGGAGCATAACTTGAAAAGTACAAGTTGGATTTCAAAACAATTTCATACAATGGTCAACCACAATATGAGGAAGTGCAGTGCACAAGAACCATAACTCTATGTAGAGTAATTACAGAGTTATTGCCCTTTGTATTTTTCCTTGTCCAGAGTTAACTTGTAACCTTGTCCGGAGTATAATTTGTAAGTACTGATTGATTTCAAACAATTTCATACAATGGTCAAGCACAATGAGAGGAAGTGCAGTGCACAAGAACCATGACTCTATCTATA
Source organism: Solen grandis (assembly GCA_021229015.1). Lineage (NCBI taxonomy): Eukaryota > Metazoa > Mollusca > Bivalvia > Adapedonta > Solenidae > Solen > Solen grandis. Next base: position 44,953,123 of record CM037795.1, on the reverse strand, counting down.
GGAATTACAGAGTTATTGCCCTTAGTTACTAATCCTTGTCCAGAGTATAACTTGTAAACTACTGGTTGGATGTCAAAACAATTTCATACAATGGTCAACCACAATATGAGGAAGTGCAGTGCACAAGAACCATAACTCTATCTATAGAAATTACAGAGTTATTGCCCTTAGTTACTTTCTTGTCCAGAGTATAACTTGTAAACTACTGGTTGGATTCAAAACAATTTCATACAATGGTCAACCACAATATGAGGAAGTGCAGTGCACAAGAACCATAACTCTATCTATTGTAATTACAGAGTTATTGCCCTTTGTTACTCCGGACAAGGAAAATGAAACGGACCGCTCAACCAACCGACCAACCGATCACGTGTTAATACTGTATACCAAATATCAAGAGACTGTGATAAGTAGTTGCTGAGAAAACTGTTAAGAAAATGTCCTACCATTGACCATTATGTGAAAATTTAACTAAGTCGGTAAACAGGAAGTGATGAGGACAAACTGAAATCAATCCACGATATGGGACCACATTTTTAGGCTGTGTACCAAATATCAAGAGACTGTGATAAGTAGTTGCTGAGAAAACTGTTACGAAAATTTCCTACCATTGACCATTATGTTGAAAATATAACTAAGTCGGTAAACAGGAAGTGGATGAGTGACAGACCTGAAATCGAATCCCACGATATGGGACCACGTGTTAATGCTGTATACCAAATATAAAGAGGCTGTGACATTCACCATTCTATAACCTGGGTTTGCACCTGTGTAACCCGGCCAAAAATCTGGAAAAAAAAACTAATGTAAAAATGTCTTTTTCATACTCTTCTTCTTAATCCTAATAACTTCATCATTTCTAAAGCAGTATTGTGGGGGTATTAATCACATTTAGTAATAGTTCTAGTTTTTATGCCTAATGTATAGCTATAGCAAATAATTATCTGCCCTATGTATGCATATGATTCTTAGCTTTTGTTTATTTCGTACATGCATAGTGCTGTAGTGATTTCACTTTTAAAAATGTCAGGGAAAAGTCAAATGAAATGTTGGGGGAAATTTTTCACAAAACCATGAATATGCATTTCGGGGGCATTCGACACATCCTGAGACATATCTTTGTATCATTTACTTGAAATGATGTTTCCTGAACATGACTATTTCTAGCTTTACATAGCACATCAAACTCAAGGTGAGCTACTTTGATCACCTTGTATCCCAACTTATGGCAGCAACAATTTGCTTTAAAGATGTATCTGATGATATTTGGTACATGTATCAATGACTTGGAGATGATGTGTCACAAGCATATTTTTCTATTAGGGCCCTTTCCTTTCAGAGTTTTAGCTTACCTGAGCACTATGTGCTAAAGGTGAGCTTTTGTGATCACCTGGCATTGTGCATTGTCAACAATTTGCTTTAAACAACAACTCCTCTGAAACCGATTAAACTTGGCAAGGATGATCCTTGGGTGACCCTTCACAAAAGTTGCTAAAATAAACTTGAACCATGTAGAACTCTGGTTGCCATTGCAGCGGAAAGAAAAAAATTATGAAAGCTTTAAAAATCATCTTCAATATTACTGGCCAGATTTCAAAATGTTTTAGTACAGATGTTCCTAGGGTAACCCTCTACCAAGATTGCTAAAATTATTCTGATTTGTAAAAAAACATGGCCGCCAGGGGCGGGGCTAATTTGCCCTAAAGATATATAGCAAAAACTTTAAAAGACTTCTGCTCCAAAACTACTGGCCAGATTTTAAAATGTTTTGGCACAGACTGATGTTCTATTTTAAATCCTCTACCAAGATGGTAATATTAATGACTATTATTTTGCCAAGGCTGACTTGATATTGATCCTCTATCTCCAATTATGGCCCTACTGGAAGTATAAAAGTTATGCCTTGTATGCCTTAGGGTTGCATATAGAGCTTTCATAGTCATTTCCCTTTGTCTTCAGCTTAAATCTCTTAAAATTTAAGATAGACTGATGGTACATGTACCAATAATATGGAGATGATTTGTTTTTGCCCTTTATTAAAAAAAATGTCTACAGCATAACTCACTATATATTTAAGATTTAAGTTAAAATTATGACACATCTCATTATCTGAATTCCTGTACAATGACTTTCTCACCACATGGACCCACCAGGCTACACTCTTTCATTTTAATTGAAGGGTAGTACAGTAGAAACTCACTTAGCGGGCACCTCAATAATAAGGGCAACTTCTAATTACGGGCAAAATTCGCGGCCGGATGTTTATTTGCCCGCAAAACTCAATAATGCGGGCACCTGGCTATTACGAAATGCGGTCACCATTTTCGGTCCCGATTGGTGTTTACAGTGCAAAATGAACCTAGCTAAAGCGGGCACCTGTCCAAGGGCGATAACACTTTCGATTTTTTATCTGACTGGTTACGTGAAATACCGTCGTAAGTTATGTTAACCAGTCTCAGTATTTTGCAAACCAGTCTGTGTGTTTCACGCGCCCGACATTTTGACACTTTCTTTTGTTTTGATAGCAGTACACAAGGAACAAACTGACAACAGGTCCAAGTGTCAATTTGTTTCGAAAAATGGGACGTTAATGGATCCCTTTATCAAAAGCAATGTGTTTGATGTTTGCATCTTTTTGTCCAATAAATTTAGCAAAAGGCGTTTGATAACGCTATTTTTTCGATGCATCGTCATTATCAACATCGAAATCAAACTGATGGTAATTAATACTTTAATTAAAGTATTAGGGACATATGAATTGCTGATTATGGGTAATTGATAGTCGGCACGTCTGTTTTGCAAACTTTATAGCTAATTAGTAAATATTCATATTAAAACGATGATAAATAATGTGCACTTCATGAAATGCATTCAGAATTCATTTGCATTTCTTACGTTCACTGTAACTATCAAAACCATGAGTAAGAAACGTAAAGAACTTTCTCTCAAAGACAAAATTTTATTGATTAATGATAGCCATGGTAAATCTCATCGTGTTCTAGCTGAACAGTTTGGCAATGGAAAGACTCAGGTATAAAACATGAATCAATATTCATTATCATTAACAGCAACCTTGATTATAAGTTTTATTTTAAACAATATGATTTTTTCTTCGGAGTCTATGCCTAAATGACTTCCGATATGGATGCAATTATTCTTTTAGATTTTCTTTTTAACAATTTAAAAAAATAAAACTTATAAAAACAAAACTTAAAATGGCTTATTTAATGAGTTATTGAATAATCAATTGATTACACAAAACTCACATAGCAAACACAACACATAACACACAAGTGTAGGGTTGATGTGTCAAAGGGACATAAAGGACATAATCCCTTTTGACTTTGTGAAACCTTGCTATTAAGGCCAAATTTCAAATTAAGGCCACTCGTGCCCGGTCCCATACGTGGCCTTAATAGTGAGGTTCCACTGTAATTAAGTCTCCCAAACAAAGATTGGAGACTTATTGTTTTTACTCCGTTTCTTCTTATTATTATTTATAATCAAGTCTCCTAAACAAAGTTTGGAGACATTATTGTTTTTACTTCGTTTCTTATTATTATTATTATTCTTTTTCATGCATGCAACTTTGTACAGGCCATATCTCTGAGGCCGCTTGACCTATCTTTACAAAACTTCACATATATATAGTCCTCAATGAGTAGTGGTGCCTCCCTGATTTTTGTAAATGGGGGGTGGGCTCTCAAAAATGGATTTTTGCATAAAAAAATATACTTTGGTTAAATATTTCAAATTTTCAACCCTGAATCATTTATTTTTAGCTCACATGAGCACAACGTGCTCATGGTGAGCTTTTGTGATCACCTTTTGTTCGGCGTCCGTGCATGCATCCGGCGTCAACAATTTCCTTTAAACAACATCTCCTCCTAAACCGCTGAATGGATTTTGACCAAACTTCACAGGAATCATCCTTATGATGCCCTCTATAAGATTGTTCAAATCACTTTGATTGGTTGAAAAAGTAGGTCATAGGAGCTAAAAATAGATCTTAAAAATGCAAACTTTGAAAATCTTCTTCTGCAAAACTGCAAGGCCTAGAGCTTAGATATTTGGTATGTAGCAATGTCTAGTGCACCTCCACCAATTTTGTTCAAATCATGACCCTGGGGTCAAAATTGGCCCCGCCCCAGGGGTCACTTGATTTTACATAGGCTTATATAGGAAAATATAGAAAAGTCTAATTCTCAGAAACCACAAAACCTGGAGTTTAGATATTTGGTGTGTAGTATTGTCTAGTGGATCTCTACCAAATTTGTTCAAATCATGGCCCTGGGGTCAAAATTGGCCCCGCCCCAGGGGTCACTTGATTTTGCATAGGCTTTTATAGGAAAAAACTAGAAAAACCTTCTTCTCAGACACCACAGGGCCCTGGAGTTTAGATATTTGGTGTGTAGCATTGTCTAGTGGATCTCTACCAAGTTTGTTCAAATCATGACCCTGGGGTCAAAATTGGTCCCGCCCCAGGAGTCACTTGATTTTGCATAGCTTCATAAGTGGGTAGACATTATAGATAAGAATTACATTTACTTCTTTCCATAAATGAAATTTAATTTCAATAGCATGAGTCGAACAGGAGTTATCATGAAATAGTATAAAAGCGGAAAAACTCCAACAAGAAACATTGGAAATGGATTATGCTCTAGTGTACTACTGTTTTTATTTTTAATGAGATTTGATGTAGTCAAAAAGTCCCCAAGCTGTGCTAGAACTCACAGCCTAGCTTTACAGCCAGTGCCATAAAATTCGTATTAATGGCTAAACAAATCATACAGAAAAAATCTAGATATATTGGTTTAGAGGGCTGTGAGTTAGAGCCCCGGCTACCAAGAAATCTTTAAGGAGAATGTGAGGTTAGTACTGTACTTTCCCAAGAACGATGCTTAGGTTAACTGCCTGCCTGGGTCAAAAATCTTGTCAAATAATAGAAGAAAACAAGTAACTGGTGTTTCATGCAACACATGAGTCCCCTACTGGTGAGGTGCATAATTTTTCCGCTACCAAAGCAAGCAGAATTTTGGTCTGAGGACAAAAAAAACCAAAGTGACTTGCAGAATCTCCATTCTACCATCTATTCATATACCAAGTTTCATATTATTTTAAACGTTTTTTAAGTTATCGTGGGATCCAGATTTCCAGACATCCTGAAGGACAGACAGACGTAGGGCAAACCATTAAGGAACTAATAAGGTGCATGGAAGTTGATTTTAAGGCCAAAAAGCATAAAAATGAAGAAAAAAATAGGCTAATGTAAAAGTTTCAGCCCCAAGCAATAGAACTACTTAGCCCAAGGCTTAGATTTCAATATATAAATCATATATCTAACTATAAAAAAAGCTGCCATATTCCCCCAGATACCCCTCAGAAAGCATCTCCGTCATCCTAGAATCAATTTTTTTTCCAGAGGAGCATGCTGGACCCCCCCCCCCAAAGTTAAAAAATTCTGGATCCAGGCCTGGGTGCACATCTATTGATTGATGCCTGTGATCACTTAATCATTAATCAGACCATAAATTGCAGCTGCAGACTGTGTACGATATACAGATTTTAATTCTGACTTCATTATGGAGAAAATTGCTTTCAGAAGGCCAAAGTCACATAGGACACGTGGGGTTTTCTCTAGGATTTTTTAATTTGGGTCCCAGGACCCCACTACCTTACCTTTTGGAGTCCCTGGATTTTTTGGGGGATCCAAGGAGTAAAAGTCAGTCAACCAAGGAGTACAGAGTGCTGAAATGCAGTAGAACATGTTACATTATGATTTGTTAAGCATCATAAAACATATGATAAATTAAGTCTTCAAATGTATAAATACTTAAAGACAATAGACAAATGTTGTCATATTAGCTTCAGCTTTAAACCAGAACAACAAAACTAATTAATCAGTCTACTCAAACAGTCCAAACTGAACTTTTTTTATTATACCCCCGCTAACGAAGTTTGAGAGGGGGTATGTAGGAGTCAGGCTGTTGGTCCATTGGTCTGTCGGTCTGTCAGTCCATCCCAAAATCTTGTGATACGAACTTCTTCTACATTTCTTAACCGATTTGCTTCAAATTTTGTGTGTGCATTGATAATCAGGTGGAGAGGTGCGTGACATAAATGTCACTTGAGTTGTCTTAAGGATTACAGAGTTATTGCCCCTGATTTGACTCTAAATATCTTGTGAACTTCTTCTACATTTCTTAACGATTTGGTTAAATTTTGTGTGTGCATTGATAATCAGTTGGAGAGGTGCATGTCATAAATTTCATTTCATAAATTTCACTTGAGTTGTCTCAAGGATGGCAGAGTTATTTCCCTGGTCCCATTTTTGCATTATCTTCTTTTGGTTAATTCTGTTTTTCTTGTTGGGAAGATTAATCAAATATTATACAAGGTATTGACTTGAAACTTAAAATATAGACAGATGCCGATAAGGAGAAGTGCAGTGTCCAAGAACTGTAACTCTACATGGTCTAATTATGGAATTATCTCCCTTTGTTATCATGAAGGCAGTGGGGGATATGGTAATAGTCTCCGTCCGTCCGTCCATCCATCCTTCAGTCCCACATTTTAAGGTATCAACTTAATACTTCATAGGTGGCTAGATCTCATTGAGGAGGAGTGCAGTGTACAAGAATGATACCTCTACCTTTTATAAATTTTGAGTTATTGCCCTTTGTTATTTTTCAGACTTAATTTTTTGTCCAGAGCATAACTCTAAAAGTATTTGAGGTATCAACTTGGTACTTCATAGGTGAATAGATCTCATTGAGGAGGAGTGCAGTGCACAAGAACTCTACCTTTCATAATTTTTGAGTTATTGCAATTTGTTATTTTTAGCTCACCTGAGCACAACATTTATTTTACATAGTGTTATATATGAAAACCTTCAAAATTCTTCTTGTGAAAACCCATAAGGCCTGGAGCTTAGATATTTGGTGTGTACTTGGTCAGAATGTTTCTCTCCATAAGATCTTTGACAGGTTCGAATTTGGGTCATTGCTACTACAGTAGGGACTGATATGTGTGGATAATATCTATTGCAAACTTCATTTCCTTGAATTTGTCTGATTATCAAGTTGATCTCATCTTAATTTTTCACTGATTCTTATAATTACAGATGGAAAAGAGACACAAACAATTTGAATATGCACGCATGGTGATGGAGAAAAATAGGATGGAATTAGGAAGCAGAAAACCTCCTCAGTTCCCAAGAAGTCCTCCAAAACAAGGAGAGGAAAATTTGAAGAGAAAAGCGGTAAGTTAAAATAAAATTTTGTACAGCTATTACATTCAAAACAATGGTATCCGGTACAGTGGGGCTTTCGTTCATGTTGGCAAACGAACCGCACGATACACGCACGATAAACGCAAACGAACCGCACGATACACGCACGTTACACGATAAACGAACGAATGAACGATAAACGAACGATGCATATACACGTTTGATACACGATGTACGATACACGGACCGCACGAAACGAACCATTGCAGATAGGCACGGTAGCGAGGTTAATCGATTTACTCGTTTTTTTTCGCCCAAGTGCACAAGGCAATTAATCAATTTATAAATAAAACCATCATTTAAAACTAACACATACACACACACACGAAAAAAAACAACGAATGTTCTATAATAGGAAGTCACATGTTCTAAATCGTGTCGAAATTACAAATAATTGTTGCTACACATTGAATTTATTAGATCTATAACGATCCTATGCTTTGAACAATTATTCATTCGCGCCAAGCGTCATTGGTAACCGCATAATACGATTTAATTGGCTATCTTACAGCAGGTGAAGTGATCTCCCTTTGTACACAATACAGGGGAGACCACTCTACGTAGTTAACTCATTATTTTTATTAAACATGAATCGATATAAGACTTAAATTGTAACAGACAACGTAAGTAATCTACAGTTAAATGTTGCCATGCGGTGAGTAACCACTTAACTGATTTTGAAAAGCTGAAATTCTAATGCTGGCTTTTAAGGAAGCGTTGAACTCAAAATATATCGTGCGGAACGATTCACACGGAAGGAACGATGCGATAAACGAAACACGTTACACGATACACGAAACACGTTACACGATACACGTTACACGATACACGTTAGAATCGTGCACGATAAACGCACGCACCATACACGAACGATACACGGAAACGGAACGCACGATACACGAAAAATATGCCAACATAAACGCAAGCCCCACTGTACGTTGATCTGACCAAAAAACTGCCGGATTTAAAAAAAAAAAAAATCTTACATATAATAAGAAGGTAGGTAACTTTTTCCATTGAAATCGTACATTATGTCGTTTCAATTGCAGATTATTGATAGGTTATCATAAAATTGGTCTTATTTTGTGTGGGAGGGATAAATAAATACATACAGGGATAAAAAAAATACCCCCTTGTCTGAGGACTCGCCCTAATTGTTCGCAAATTCAAACACACTTTTGGTCGGAAGAGATCTGACCGACAGAATCTCGCCAATTTCTCCCATGTAAAACTATAAAAACTAAAGCCACAATATCAGTGGTGAATTGTATGGACAGATACTGATAAAAGAAACAAATATACCTGAAATTAACACTTGTGCTGACTTGAAATCCATTGTTTTGAGAAGATTTTGTGACTAAATCTAAAACTAAACTACATCAGCAATGTCACTGTGACGCTCAATAGTAACTGTAGAGAATCCGTCATTTAAATGTAGCTGATCGGCGGTCAAGGTCGAGACGGATAAATTTTTAAAAATGCAGAAAAAAGGCTGAATAAGATGAAAAAAACTTCGAGAACTGGTGTAGCGCGATTCTTTTAGCAGTGGGGTGATTTTTGTACCCGATTGTCTTTGTTCATCCCTTCCATGCAAAATTATACCAATTTTATGAAAATCCACCAAATTTCAAAGAAGTTACGGCAACTGAAACAACATGATGTTCGTTTTCAGTGAAGGAAGTGTTGTTTTTTTTAGCTCACCTGAGCACAACGTGCTCAAGGTGAGCTTTTCTGATCGCTTTTTGTCCGGCGTCCGTGCGTGCATCCGGCGTCAACAATTGCTTCAAACAACATCTCCTCCTAAACGGCTTGGCCAATTTGAAAAATATTTTGCAGGAATGTTCCTTGGATGAAGCTCTACTAAAGTTGTATAAATGGTTCTGGTCCATTGCATAATTAGGTCACAGGAGCTAAAAATAGATTTTAAAAATGCAAACTTTGAAAATCTTCTTCTGCAAAACTGCAAGGCCTAGAGCTTAGATATTTGGTATGTAGCATCATCTTATGGGCCATTACCAAGATTGTACAAATCATAGCCCTGCGGTGATAAATGCCCCTGCACCAGGGGTCACTTGTTTTACATAAAGTTATATAGGAAAATCTTTAAAAATCTTCTTCTATGAATCCATTAGGCCTAGAGCTTAGATATTTTTGGTATGTAGCATCATCTTATGGTTCATTACCAAGATTGTACAAATCATGACCCTAGTGATAAATGCCCCCGCACCAGGGGTCACTTGTTTTACATAGAGTTATATAGGAAAATCTTTAAAAATCTTCTTCTATGAATCCATAAGGCCTAGAGATTAGATATTTGGTATGTAGCATCATCTTATGGTTCATTACCAAGATTGTACAAATCATGACCCTATGGTGATAAATGCCCCCGCACCATGGGTCACTTGTTTTACATAGAGTTATATAGGAAAATCTTTAAAAATCTTCTTCTATGATTCCATTAGGCCTAGAGCTTAGATATTTGGTATGTAGCATCATCTTATGGTTCATTACCAAGATTGTTCAAATCATAGCCCTATGGTGATAAATGCCCCCGCACCAGGGGTCACTTGTTTTACATAGAGTTATATAGGAAAATCTTTAAAAATCTTCTTCTATGAATCCATAAGGCCTAGAGATTAGATATTTGGTATGTAGCATCATCTTATAGTTCATTACCAAGATTGTACAAATCATGACCTTATGGTGATAAATGCCCCTGCACCAGGGGTCACTTGTTTTACATAGAGTTATATAGGAAAATCTTTAAAAAAAATCTTCTACTATGAATCCATAAGGCCTATAGCTTAGATTTTTGGTATGTAGCATCATCTAATGGTTCATTATCAAGATTTTCAAAATGGTGGCCCTTTGGAGATGAATGACCCCGCACTAAGTCTTCTCCTCTGAAACCATAAGGCCCAGTGCTTATATATTTGGTGTGTAGTATTGTCAGGGCTAAAATGTTTAAGATTGAGTTATATCAGAATTCTTTTCTGTATAAAAACCTTGTAATCAGTTGTAGCAATGGTACTCAGGTGAGCGTTTCAGGGCCATCATGGCCCTCTTGTTTTTTTGTTTTTGTTTTTTAACCACTTTATTTTCCTCGTCATAGAAGCAAAAGGGTCGAGGCCATCCCCGTTGCTCCGTACAATATAACTGCATATAACTATGTTCATATAAACATACATGTAAATTACATCATACCTTATGCAATATTTATTTTTTAACTTTGAGTCAATTATTAACTAAGTGGTAGTTTAAATTATATAATAGAAATATTACAAACATAAGATAGAGAAGAAGAAGAAAAAACAACAAGTTGCCTTTCCTACATAGAATTATAAAGCAATAAAAATCTATATTGGTATACTTATTTAAGTCCATACAACATAAGTAAAGTAAAGCATCCGTACCTTTTATGTCTGTGTTGAAAATACTGTTTAAGATTTAAACATTATCTAAGGTGTTGCTTAGAAGTTGTTTCCATTGGGAATCAAAGCGGTTCCTATCCTCTAATTTTAATGTGTTGGCGTATATTGTGTATTGTTGTGTAATATAAGCTACAGCTAAATCATATGTTGAACTATATTTCTTTTTGCCTATCCATACTATCTTAGTTTTATCAAAGTTCACTTTTAAACCAGACATTTTTGAAAAACAAGTAAGTGTACATAATGTGTTGTTTAGTGACTCCTCTGCACCGTCTAGGATTATTGTTCTCAGCAAACTGAGAGTGAGTCGAAAGCTTTTTCAAAATCGATCAGAAGGAGTAACCCCGGGATATCTTTATCTTCAGTGTATTGCATAATGTCATATATTAATCTAATATTTTCTCCAATAAATCTGCCTTTTATAAACCCTGTTTGATCTTTATTTATTAGTTTATCCAAATATCTCTTTAATCGATTAGCTATACAGCCCGACCCAATTTTATAGACAGTGTTTAAGAGAGTTATAGGTCTCCAATTTTTTAACTGGTTTCTGGGTTTATTTCCTTTCGGTATGCAAGTAATAATACCTTGTGTATGAGTTACAGCTAATTGACCAGATTCAAATGCATTGTTCAATGACCGAATTACAAAAATGCCAATTTTTTTCCAAAAACACTTAAAAAATTCTGCAGTGAAACCAGAAGTATCTGGACTTTTGTTATTTGACATATTCTTTAAAACAAATGACGCTTCTTGAAGACTTATTGGACCTTCAAGATCACTACTCTCTTTTTTTGATAGTTTGGGTATGTATTCAACCTTTAAGAAGTCATTGAATGAATCATCTATTGAAGATTTTTCACTATTTTTGTTTAAGTAAAGCATTTTATAAAAGTGTGCTATTTTGTTTAAAATTTCTGTTTGGTTTGAAATGACGGCATTGTTTTCCTTAAGAATTGAATTAATAGTTTTTGAGGCATAATTATTTTGTTCTAATTTACAAAAGAATTTTGATTGTTTTTCACCTTCCACTGTCCATTTTGTTTTTGATCTAATAAGATTGCCTTTAAGTTTGTCATCTTGAATATTCCTAAGTTCACCCCTAAGTAATTCTAATTGACTTATGTTTTTGCTATTTAGGCTATTCTCAATATTTTCAATATTTTGCAATATTATTTTTTCTCTATCGTTTCTAACTTTTTTCACGTATGACCCATAAGAAATCGCTTTTCCTCTTATCTCCATTAATAAAGTCTCAAGGAATATCTGATCACTAATTGTAAATTGGAGTTGTCCATCCGGTATAGTTTCGATGATATCAAGATTGTAAATAGGAATAGCATATTGTTTTTTAACATCATCAATTATTTTATTAATAGTATTTACATAGTTTATGTCATTCCAGAAACCCTTTCCATGCGTAAAGTTATTAAATACTAATTCTAATGTAACAATAGGGTGATCAGACTGGAGACTTGGTTTTACTGCTATGCTTCCCACATTTGCTAAAATTGTCTGAGAAATTAGAAAAAAATCTAAGTGTGCCTGCTGAATTGGTCATGTATATCTTTTTAATTCAGGATGCTTTTCACGGAATGGATCGATATATTCATTTTCCTTTATTATTTTCAAAAGAGCGTCTCTAGCTTTTTTATTATTAACATGTTTATAATTATAATTATAGTCTAAAGATGGATCTTGAACAAGGTTAAAATCACCACAAATGACTATGTCTTTGTTGCCTAAATCCTGTATTGTTTTGAATAAACTGACGTAAAAGAGTGGGTTATCCTCATTTGGACCATAGATAGATACTAGAGTTAATCTATTTTCTTCTATTGACATATCTAATGTAACGAAGTTTTCTTTAGTATCAGTAGTTTCATTATGTATCTTACAGTCGACATCTTTAGATATTAATATACAAACACCTCTTGAGTTAGAGATATGACAACTAAGATAACATTGCGAGCCCCATTCTGTGTAAATTAGTTTGTACATAGACCTTGTGAAATGACAATCCTCTAGACAATATATATCAAATTTAAGACTTTTAAGATAATCAAAGACCTGATTCCTTTTCTTTAGACCATGAAGTCCCCTACAATTTGAGGAGAGTATCTTATAAGTTTTACTCATGGTGCCTTATATAAAATACATTACATATAAGTAGTAACACGCAATATATGTACTTGTGTACATAGCTTTCTAAAATCATTTGAGGAGGCAACATGCTGCAAGCTACAAGAGAAATTAAAGAGTAGGCAAAAAGGAACATTGAAAGTATCATCTTTTTGGTTGCTTTTTGTTTTCTTTTCTTTTCGAAAAGAAAACAAAAAGCAACCAAAAAGATGATACTTCCATCTTCTAAAGATACACATATCCACTATATATATTAAACATGTTTATAACATATTTTATATCCTTATAAAGATTGCACTCGTATATATTTTACTAGTAAATGATTACACCGGAAAAGGGCAAAAGCTCACAAATACCTTGAGAAAAGAGAAAACCCCTTTTCAATGTTTAACTGTGCGTAGTAAAAAGGATTCTTATAGTCTGTATATATCGCAATAAACTAAACATTAAGAACAAAGACAAATATTTAAAAACAGACTTCACCAGAAAAAGACAAAAGCTGATAATGATATTAATAATAATAAAAAAAGAGAAATAAAAAAAGAAACAACAAAAAAAAAACCACCTTTACCAAAGTTTTACTTTGTGAATTGAAAAAGGAATTTTATAGTCTGTATGAATCTGTATAAACTAAACTATCAAAAACAAAAATATATGTATATATAAAATAAAGAAAAACAAAAAAAAATTAATGTTAATAAAAAAAAATATATATCATATATAACACAAGTAACAATTGCAGAGTAGAAACTGTATACAATCAAAATATGTTCAATTGACTTTTTTCTTACATTGCATGCGTCACACTGTTAGCATATTACACATGCATACACAAATATCTAAGACATAAATCGACACTCCCATACGTACACACATCATGCACACACACACACACACACACACACACACACACACACACACACACACAATATATATATAAATAAATCTATATATATTTACCAACAATATATATAAATACAGCATGTGCTAAAGCATGTCTACATATGATAAGAAAAAAAAATTATTTCAGGTTATTTCTCCTATACTTGTAAAGGTAAAATAAATAAACTACACCTTGCTGTATTACTTCCCTTATCAAAAATCAAAATCAGTAAATTATGGAGATAAGATCTGTGAAAGAAGTTACCTACCTTCTTATATAAGGTCATTGAATTTTTTTTTTTTTTTTTTTAATGGGCAGCAACGTACCGGGTACTTTGATCCAAAACAGCCGAATAGTTTTTTATATGGCAAAAGTTATTCAGAATTTTTTTTTTTTTTTAAATTTTTATTTATTTTAAGTAGATTGGTGGCTAGAGGAAAGCCCAAATTTTAAGATTCATATGTTAAGAATATCATCAAAAATATATATATGCCAAATTTTCAATAAAAAAAAATGCAGTTTTCGTTAAAAAAAAATGGTGTGGTATGTATTGACTCTGAAACTATAAAGGAAAGATTTCCATTGAATTTTTTCTTATAAAGAAAAATATATACAGAATTTTAAAGTTTGGGTTAGTTTTTGTAGGCATTTTGGTTCTGACATATTGAATATTTTATGCTCTTTTTGTATTTTACATGCATGTTTGACAGTTGTTTTTTTTAGTTCACCTGAGCAAAGTTCAGGGTAAGCTTTTGTGATCCCTTGATAGTCCTTTCCGGCATTTGTTGTTTGTCAACAATTTTAACAATCTTCTCTGAAACCACCAGATGGATTTTTATCAAATTTTACCAAAATGATACTTATGATAGCCCCATGCAAATTCCTTTTTCTTTTTAGCTCACCTGAGCATAGCTCAGGGTGAGCTTTTGGGATACTTGATTGTCCGTCGGCCGTCGTCCGTCGTCCGTCAACAATTTGATGTTTACACACTAGAGGCCACAATTTTGATCCAATCTTCCTCAAACTTGGTCAGAATGTTTGTCTTGATGATATCTTGAACCCTTTCGAAAATGGGTCAGGTTGGATCAAAAAGTAGGTCAGTAGGTCAAATCTTAGAAAAATCTTGTAGTCCGTCAACAATTTTGATGTTTACACACTAGAGGCCACAATTTTGATCCAATCTTCCTCAAACTTGGTCAGAATGTTAGTCTTGATGATATCTTGAACCCTTTCGAAAATGGGTCAGGTTGGATCAAAAAGTAGGTCAGTAGGTCAAATCTTAGAAAAATCTTGTTTACACACTAGAGGCACAATTTTATCCAATCTTCCTCAAACTTGGTCAGAATGTTTGTCATGATGATATCTTTTGTGGATGGGGTCAGAAAATTCCTGAACATTGTTTCACCTCATCATCTTAATTCTAAAGCAATCTGTTTTGTACAGGCAATGAATGATACTTTTCTCAGGTGAGCGATCTAGGGCCATCTTGGCCCTCTTGTTTTTTTTAATTCCATGAAAAATTCTGGTTGCCATGGCAACAAAAGGGATAATCTTTAAAATGCTTTTTCTCAGAAATATATATAGACCTACAGATTTGATATTTGGCACATAGCATTAGCTCATGGTGCCTCAACGTCAGTGCAGAATTTGTGCCCCTTGGGTCAAAATTGGCCACACCTGGGACAAGACCCAGATTTTTGTAAAGAACTATATAGGGAATTCTTGAAAAATCTTCTCTTTAGAAACCACTCCATGGATTTTCACCAAATTTTACTAAATGCTACTTATGTTAGCCTGAGGCTTATTCCTATATAATTGCCTTTTCTCCGTTGTCTATGCGTCTGTCTGTGTGGTCGGCGTCAACAATTTTCTTAAAACAATATCTCCTAAACCACTGGGCCAAATTTGATTAAAATTGCCTGTGATGTTCCTTTCATGAAGTTCTTCAAATGGTTCAGGTCTGTTGCAAATCTGGGTCAGAGGAGCAAAAAATAAATTGTTAAAAATGAAATTTTAAAATAATCTTCTTTTCCAAAACCGCAAGGCCTAGAGCTAAGATATTTGGTGTGTGGCATTGTCATATGGACCTTTACCAAGTTTGTTCAAATTATTACTCTTGGGTCAAAATTGGCCCCGCCCCAGGGGTCACTTGATTTTATATAGACTTACAGTCGAGACTGTCTGAGCGACCCTCTGAATTAAAAGACTCTCTGTCTTATCCGACTTAGTTTAAGTCCGTATGTCCCTATATAAATGGTCTGAATTAAACGACTCCCTGTCTTATGTGACAAACGACCCTAATTACCTCTTCCCATTGAGCTGTTTTGTCGGTATTTAGCGACTTTCACACCTTTTATAATGTGCATCTCTTTAATCGTACAACGTGGAGGCAGCCATCTTGTTTATCCACGGTTGTTTTGCGGATGTTCGATTGCACAAGAGGTGGAAATGTTCTACTGCTTCCACAAGTCAGGTGTTATTTTCACACCTTTAGTATCCACATGCATTTTCATTAATACCCTGTTAAAGCTTATAGTTTGAGTAATAATCTGAAACTACCGACACCTAGTTTTTGTGTTGTTTTTTTTTGCAAGTTTCTCAACAAAGGGTATTTGAGGTACACAATTATCATGAACCAAAGAGCTCTATTAAAAACGAAACTAAGTTGTCAAAATTTCGTCTAAATGCATTGACAACTATAAACTAACTCTTCATTTATGGGAAGGCACAGTAATGATGATTAAAACATCACATTTGTTTGTATGTAGTCAATTACTTTTTAGCTCGACTATTCGAAGAATATGAGAGCTATTGTAGTCACCCTGGCATCGGCGTTGGCGTTGCAGCTTTTGGTTAAAGTTTTGCGTGCAAGTTACTATCAATCTTATATCTCAATAACCATTTATGGTATTGACTTGAAAGTTTATAAATATGTTCAGGGGCATCAGACAACCAAGGTAGATAACTCTTGACTTAATTTAACATGAATTATGGCCCCTTTTTAACTTAGAAATTTTGGTTAAAGTTTAGCATGCAAGGTACTTTCATGCTTATATCTCAGAGTCCAGGCATTGAATTGATTTGAAACATCTTTAATATGTTTAGGGGTATCATACTATAAAGGAAGATAACACTTGATGGAATAAATTAAAAATTATGACCCCCTTTTAACTTAGAATTTTGGTTAAATTTTTGCATTCAAGCTACTATCCAGCTTATATCTCAGAAATTGCTTGTGGAATTGACTAGAAAGTTAAGGAGTGTCTTCAAGGGCATCAGAAACAGGAGGATAACTTTTGGACTGATGCAAATTATGGCCCTTTTCTAACTTGGATTTTTGGTTAAAGTGTTATTGTGCTTATGTCTCATTAACTAGGCATGGGATTGATTTTAGACATCATAAATATATTAAGGGGTATCAGACTATCAAGGTATATCATTTTTGACTATTATTATGTACAGGGAATGTGAAGGGCAAGAATTTATATAGATTTCATTTGATTTACCAACAAGCATTTTGAATAGTCGAGCGTGCTGTCCTCTGACAGCTCTTGTTATGTACAGCACAGTCCAGGATTTCCGGTTGAATCGTAAGAAAAGGCACACACCAATATGAAAAAGCAGGGATTGTATACACACATCCCTGAAAAAAGAGAACAATGATTTCGTAAGCATTTATTGTACAAAACCATGATAGAAATCACAAATAGAAATTAACTTACATGCTAGTATGTATGATCAAGTTTTAATATCAATTTTACGCATGAAATATATACATGTATTGTGTACCCTCCCCTAGACTTTACCAATTTAAGGCTTCTCTAGTGGGTGGGGTAAAGTTCAGGAAACTATGAAAAAAATTCTCATGTATATAGGGGTAAATATTTTGCAATAAACAGATAATAATTTGTATAAATTCATCTATGCGTGTTTTTGTGTGGAACTTTGATGATCTTGCTGTACTTCTGTATGGATTATGTATTCATTATGACTCATAATACAATAATAATTGGCAATTAAAGTTATGTTTCTCAGGTAAGTGATTCAGGGCCATCTTGTCCCTGTTGTTTATTGAATTTCATAAAGAACTTTGGTTGCCAACCAAAGGCAACCAGAAGGTATAACTTGCTTCTTAGTGCATCAACAATTTCAACAATCTTCTTTTCTGAAACTACCAGATGGAATTTTATCAAATTTTACCAAAATGATACTTATGATTGCCCAATGCAAATTCCTTTTTTTTTTTAATTCCATGAAAAACTCTGGTTGCCATGGCAACAAGAAGGGATAATCATTAAAATGCTTTTTCTCAGAAACATATAGACCTAGAGATCTGAAATTTGGTACATAGCATCAGCTCATTGTGCCTCAACAGCAGTGCAAAATTTGTGCCTCTGGGGTGACAATGGGCCATGCCTGGGACCACACCTGGATTTTTGTATAGAACTATAAGGAATTCTTGAAAATTCTTCTTTTCTGAAACCACTCCATAGATTTTCACCAAATTTAATTAAAATGATACTTATGTTAGCCTGAGGCTAATTCCTAATTTGTATTGAATTTCATGAAGAACTTTGGTTGCCATGGCAACCAGAAGGCATTACTTTAAAATACCTTTTCTCAGAAACATACAGACCTACAGCTTTGATATTTAGAATATAATATCTTCTCATGGTTCCATCTTTTCTACAAACAAACCAAATTCAGGTGAGCAATTTAGGGCCATCTTGGCCCTCTTGTTTTTTGTGTCACCTCTGTAAGTAGAGATGACACATAGGGATCACATTTGGTCTGTCATCTATCTGTCTGTCACACTCTTCCCATTACACTTTAGCAGGTGACATGCATGTTCCAAAGAACACTTTTATTTCACCTGTAACTCATTTTGAAAAAATAAATATGCTTTTTTAGTATTTAAAAATGAAATCTTTCTATTTTTAGCTCACCTTAGGTGAGCTATTGTGACTGATGAATGTCCAGCGTCCGTTGCCAACATTTAACTTAAACAACATATCCTCCTAAACTACTGGGCCAATTTTCATAAACCTTTACAGAAATGTTCCTTAGTTGGTCCTCTTCAAAAGTTTTTTCAGGAATCAGACTCCATGCCAAAATCTGGCTGCCATGCCAACTAAAAGGGGAATAATGTGTAAACTTCAAAAATCTTCTCCAAAAGTACAGGCTGGCTTTTAAAATATTTTTGCACATGTTATTTTGGTTGCTCTCTTCCAAGATTATGAAAATTATTTGGGTCCATTGAAAAACATGGCCACCAGGGGGCGGAGCCCATTTTCTGTATAAGTATAGAGAACAAATTTGAAAAACCTTCTTGTCCAAAAGTATTGGTGGGATTTCAGAGGTTTCTTTTGCACAGATGTTCCTTGGGTCACTCTCTACCAAGATTGTAAACATTATTTGGATTGGCCTAAAAACATGTCCACCAAGGGGTGGAGCCTGTTTCCCTTATATGCATATAGTACAAATTTGAAAAATCTTCTTGTCTAAAAGGACTGGCTGGATTTTAGTTCTTTTTTTTTTGGAACAGATGTTCCTTGGGTCACTCTCTACTCGTTTACCTTATATGTATTTGGTTTACATTTGGAAATTCTTCTTGTTCGAAGGAACTCATTGGATTTCAAAGACTTTTGTCACAGATAATCCTTAGGTGACTTGCTGCCAAGATTGTAAAAATTAAAAGGATCTGTTAAAATAACATTGCCAAAAGAAGGTGGAGCCTGTTTTTCTTATTATGTATTTAGAACAAATTTGAAAAATCTTCTTTTCCAAAAGTACTGGCCAGATTTCAAAGATCTTTTGCTCATATGCTCTAGGGTTACTGTCAATTGTGATTGTAAAAATTATTTGGATTGGTCAAAAATTATGGCCACCAGGGGGCAGAGCCCATTTTCCTTATATGTATTTAGTTTGCTTTTTTGTTGGGCTTAACGCCGTAGACATGTGGCATGATACCACACCCAGTCACACATTATCCTGACACCGAGCCAACCAGTCCTGCAACTACCCTTATATGCTGAGAGCCAAGCAAGGGAGCTATAACAGTATCATTTTTTACGACTTTGGTATCGAACCCACGACCTCCCGCTCACGAAGCGGACGCTCTTACTACTCAGCCACAGGGGACAGTATATGTATATAGTACAAATTTTAAAAATCTTTGTGTCCAAAAGTACATATTGGATTTCAAAGTTTTTTCAGCACAGTTGTTCCTTTGGTCACTCTCTATCACCGTATGGGAGCGACACCAGATATTGGTACAAAGTGAAGGGATAAAACGTTGAGCGTAACTTGACCAAAGGCTAAGTTTTATTGAAATTATCACGTTTCTAAGAATCAGACATGCATGATCATATATGTATTCATCCATAACAAGTTCTGCCATCTATCAAACCGAAAATTATTCTGAAACACTGTCATATACTTAATATTGCTCTTAAAACATGCCATTTAGTACAGGCAAAATGTTATATCTGTCAACTTCATTCCCTTCAGCTCAATAATTGCATGTCTGATCAGTTTTTACCCGTCATTATCTAATATTTATGTAGATGTAACTTCTTCCTAGTTTTCAATCTAATCAACAATAAAATTGTATTATTTTCATTTTCTTTTACTGTATGGCAGCTTAGAAATTAGTGACAACTGGGTGTACGCCATATTTCTATTGTAATGTACGGCATATTGCATTGAAAGCAAACTAAAATTCCATTTTTTTTTTCTGCACATCTAGTGTTCCCTTAGTATGCAATTTTGCCAATGCCTCTATTCTTAATGTTAAGTTCAAATTTCATGAGTCATATCTAGAATTTTACGTTAACATAAGATATGTCTGCGCAAATATTGAACATCTTCATTAAATCGCCACATTGAATTTGATTCACACTTCGTCTGATATTCCTTTAAACACATATCAACATTACAGTAAATCTCATGTGGAAAGTGTTTTCTGAGATACCACGACTGAAAATATTCACCACAACTCTGTCCAGGGTTTAATATGATATTCTTTCGATAATAAGCATTTCACCCTGTACAAAATTATATATTTTTGTGCAAAACGACAAACCAGGTAAATTATTCTTTATGGAATGAAACTTCAAATGTTAAATGCTGAAGAGTGTTGTTATGTTGTTATGGGAACAAACCAAATATTTTGATATCTAGCTTTTATCCAGAATTAAATAATCCAATTTAATAGAAAATTAGTTCCAACAAAATAAATCTTAATCATATAACGGTTACATAATTGAGGTTAAAAAAATCTCTTAAATTATAGAACCATTTTGAAATACAATTTTGTAAATGATAGGTATGTATAACTTATTAACTTATGCATTTAGTTTTGCTTTTAACTGTTGAATTCATCGTAATTGAATGGAATTAAAAAAAAAAACCTGCAGTATTTGATTATCGAGTAGAAAAGTGTCACCGCAGTTCCGTGATGATTCCTTTATGATTCTACGATGGAGGCTGTTGGGTGTTTTGATGTGTTCAAGATGGTTAAGAAAATAAATATTGCGGTGATAGGTGGAAGTCCTCGGTGGTTGGCGGATGGTGGGTTTTCCTTGTGAGCTATACTGTATGTAAAGGATATCGACCAAGTAGAGCTCTCTTGTGCATAGAAAAGACCTGGGCACAAGCTCCATGTAACACTGATCGAGAGCTTAAAGCGCTTGAGGTGTTTCATAAAGCTTATCCAGGTCCTCCCTACGCAGAAAGGGTGATGTACAAGGTCAAAATTTAATTTACACTTTGGTATGTCACCGCCGGGGATTGCACAAACGAGCTCACGCTCCTGTGGCGGACGCTCTAACCGCTCGACCACTTGAGACAGTCTCTATGTAGTTTACCTTTAATCAATTTACAGACCCTCAGCATTACTTAAAAGAAAACCAAAAAAGCTTATTTACATTGCCTAAAGGTGCGTTCCCACCGCCGATCAGATCAACTCGATCAAGCCCGACCGGGCGATTTTGTGTCGGCCTGGTTCGGTCGGCACGAGAGATCGAGGTTGGTCGGGGAGATCGACCTCGGTCGGGCTTCCTACTCGATAATTTTTGACATGTCAAAAATTATCGAGTAGCGATCGAGTGACCAGGCGGTCGTGAAGCGCTCGGGACCGATCGAGTAGAAGATCGAATTGATCATGTAGAAATCTGGTGTGGTCGGGTTAGCATCGTTTTCCCAACTCTACTCGATCTTCTCGACTTCTACTCGAGTAATATCCGATCGCAACTCGATCACCTCGACCGCTGTTCGATCTGTTTTCCAGATTGATTAGACTAATCTCCGACTACACACGATCACTTCCCGATCGCTCTCCGACAATACCCGACTTCACGTGACTTAGAAATATATATATAGACATAAAACGGCGCGCTTGGCTCTCATTCGCCTTTTTGATGTGGAAGCGAACAGCAACAATGCCAAGAAGAGGGAAAAAAGGCCGCAAACACTCAGTCTAATATAAATGAAGTTGACGCGCAACCAACGAACACATCCTCCTCAGGAAGTCCAGCATGATTCGCTTCCTATTGACTCGCCTGCCAAACATACAAGGAGTCAAGAAGAACACATTAGTACTCCTGAGAAAGAGGTATGCATCAGGACAATAAAACTGTCCTGGAGTCTTTACACTTATTTATGTGTTTAGTGGTTCGAAGGATTTATTGCATAAATATTTTGTTGTTTTTTTCACGTTTAAACATTTGTCAAGTATTTATACAAATATTATACATCTTTTGCTCGACAGTATATAGTTTAGGTACAAATAACCTAATGCTGATATGCTTTAAAAGCCAAAACAAATGGTAATTTGCAGTGTTATTCTTAAGACTTAGTTTACTTTCCTTTTTATTTTGGTAGAGTGACTTCAGGCCCCGAAAAACACTACTGCGTACTCTCACTCAGGATGAAGAGGATGATCTGATTGTCTGGCTGAGGGAGAACACGTTCCTCTTCGACAAATCATCAGCACTGTTCAAGTATAAGGAGAAGAAAAGTAGTACATGGGCTGCGAAAGAGGCGAAGTTGGGCCTTAGACAGGGAGACCTGTCTTTAATTTGGTACCCGAATATGAGAACACAGTACTCCAAACTTATCAAACTTGCCAGCAAATCTGGATCTGGTGCAGCAGAGCGCACAGCAAGGCAACGGTGGGTTTTGAACAGCTTTGGATTCTTGCGACCTCACCTAGTACAGCTGCGAAATCAGAGGGGATCCAAAGTAAGTATGAACAATTTTTTACAACCTATTTGAAACAAATAAATTAAACATTAAATATATATTAAACATAAAGTAAACATATGATGGACTTGTAATTTACACGTGCCCCTACTACCTTAAACTCCCGTATGGACTTTCTTTTCCAGAAACCATTCCAAGGCGATACGCTCTCTGTCATTTCATTGTACTGTTAGTTATTACTAAATTAAATGGAATGAAATAATGTTAATTGTTCAATTATGTTAAATGCCTGTAATTATTTTGTGTACTTTTTTGTATCAATAGTTTGCTGAGAAGAGAAAGGAACTTGAATAAGAGGAGACAGAGGATGATGACACCGCCTCGGATTTGTCAGCACTTTCAACCCCGGCTGTATCTGGTAGCCGTCCCAAAGCAGCTAGGATACTCTCCTCACTGACGTCCGAGTTGGAGTCCGTGCGTGGTGCCATCACAGGTACGCAGGATGCAGCAGCACACACGGGCCAGTTTTTGGTTTATTTGATGCGCCAAATGGACCAACAGAGGATGAATGTGTTTGTCACACGAGCAACCAGACTGGCTCTGGACCTTGCGAACAAAAGCAATGAGGAGAGGAGACGACTAGCCACCCAAAAGGCAGCCGGGCAGGAAGGTCAACAGACCGCAGCTCCAGTGTTTGTCGTTCCTGGCCCTCCAACTGTATCATCTACATACAGACGACAGGCTCCCGTATCAGCAGCTTTTGGCTCAGCAGAGCAGCAGCAACATTACCTGAGACAACAACAGCTTCAGCAGGATTTTCAGCTGGCTACCAACATAGCTGCATCTGCGCCACCGGCCCATCTTACACCACAGCTTTCAAATTATATCCACTTGCAACCACCCAATGTGCAGTCAACTCTCTTGCAACAGCAGCCAAGCCATCACAGTTCCCATACACCTGTCACAGAAGCGGCTAACACGACTACAGGTATCATCCGTCGTGCTATGGATATGGTCTCGACATCAGATAGTCCCCCCACCTTAACCCAGGAGATGCATTACGCATCCCGTGTGCTGCCCCAGGAATGAACTCTCGCAGTAACTTGAACTGAGGTGATTTGACCTGATTTTCCATTGTCAAGTTTGTATTGTGAACTTATTTTTTTTTTACATTTAAGTCCGTATTTTAACTATTTTTAGTTCAGGTTAAATTTCCACTTCTTTTAAAATCAGACAAGATTCTTTTTCTTAAAGTCAATGTATATAATCTGTGACTGTTAAAAATTGGTTGTATATAATATGTGATTGCTAGATATAAGTAAATTTGTTAGGGTCGAATGTTGATCGTATTTGCTTTTAAGCTTAATTATTTACAATACTTGGAAATGTAGGCATAATAATAGTTTATTCTCCAGTAAATTGATGTTAACTGTGATGATTATATGTATGTTAATATTGTTTGGCCCGCATTTTTGTCTAACTTTTAAACTTACATTATTTTTCAAACAAGGAAAATAACCCTGTGTTATTTATGTTTCTTTTCATTAAAAATCAATTTAACTATCGTGTTTTCTTATACTTAGAGTCTCCTTATAAAAAGTACAATACCCCAACAGTCGAATGACATCATATGGCGTCTAATTACATTTAAGATTTAGATAAATTAGATGATACATTAAATAATTTAGCTCTTATATGATCCTAATCAACACAGTCGAACAAAATATGTTCCTGACAAGAAACGTAAAAAGGTTGGTCATCCCGATTGAAAAAATAAGATTACATAAATGAGCGTCCTGTTGATAAAGATGTTAGACATAGGTCGAGAGGTACAAAGTTCAATTCCCAGCTACTGTCCTTTGCTCTATACATGACTGTTGTCAGTTACCGGTGAAGGTATGTGACAGTCTACTACTTGTTGTTAGCTTAGGTCAGAAGTCTAAGTCTGTCCCACTGACTATCGTGATAAGACTGAAATACTGTATTAAGCACAAACACGAGAAACAAATAAGCAACTTTATTTAAAGTTGAAGTTAATTTCTGTCATTACAAAATATGTCATGGACACGTTCATATCTGACTGCTTGCTATATAATTAATACATTTCTGGAGTTTCTGCTTTGACATATATATTAGGTTACAGCATACCCGCAACATATAGGCACGGTATACAAATACTCGTCAAGAGTCATTAAACTATATCATCTCAGCTATCAGAGTATCTAACAAACTAAATCATATTCTGTTGCCATTCAACTGAACCAGCTATGGAGTTGAAGTATTGTTTAAGGTAGTCCCTCTGAGAGACCCCAGCTGATGTCACTACATTCCTTCCGTGGGTCGAAGCACCATCCACCAACTGCCTTCCCTGGCGCCATTCACCGGGCACTAAGTTGTTGTGCTCGTCCTCATGATCGATGGCCAGTCTTGCAATGGCAGGGTACCGTATCCTGATGAGATTGTGTAGTGTAACACACACAAGGATAATTGAATCAACGGTCTTGGGTGTCTAGTTCAAGCAGCCAAGTAGGCACTGAAAACACATAGCGAGAAGACCGAATGCATTTTCTACCACTCTTCTTGCCCTGGACAACCTAAAACAAAAGAGATGATAATGCTAAATACAATAATATTTTGACTTGATGCGCAAGTTGGGGAGGGGGGGCTTTACCATCGCTGCGCCAGTATTTCAGGCATATAGCGGCGTCCAGCTAATTACAGGTGGAAGAAGACACCAAATGCACAAAACACCTGAAGTGAGCCACAGACCTACCGCAAGCCATCTAGATGGCTTTCCCACATCTGAAATTCTAAAAATCACGGCGCGACAGAGATTCGAACCCACAGCGGTGAGGGACTGAGTGGCATTGAATAAACGACACTATCCGTTCTGTCACGGGGGGGGGGGGGGGGGTATTTTGCAAGATGTAATTCAAGGGGTTGACTAAATTGTAATTGAATATGCGTTCTTCGTTGGTCAAGCTACGTCTAGAGTAAGGCTTCATCATCCATGTTCTCAGCGGGAATGCGTCATCTCCATTGATAAAGTATGGAGTGTTCTTGTCATCGCCAGGCAGTGGGCCTGGATCCGGCAAACCAGATTTGTTTTCTTCTAGCATTGTTCTGAGTTCAGTGTTATTGAACAGCTGGGCATCGGATGCACTACCATTAGCACCAATCCTAACCCAGATGAATTTATAGTTTGCGTCTACGAGTGCCAGTAATATAATTGAAAAGAATCCTTTATAGTTATAGAACATGGAACCAGAGTTCTTCAGATTCCTTATCCTTACATGTTTACCATCAAGAGCCCCGCATGCATGAGGGAAATTCCACTTGGTTCGGAAGTCGTCGGCGATCTGCTGCCAATGTTCAGGGGTGACGACGGCTGGTAACACCTCCTCAGAGTACTCCTGTATTATAGCTTCCAACACTTCTGGAATGAATTTGCTTATGGTGTTTTTACCAACTCGAAAAGAGTACATCAAGTCTGAATACGAGGCTCCTGTTGCGAGATGACGAAGAGTGACGGCCAACTTCAATCCAGGCTCTAGGGCTTCCCTGTAATAGACATTTGAATAATGATAAGTAATACATGTATCTAGCATATCATTACTAAAATATAATTCGTACACTATGATACAAAATAGTATTTTTAAGTTTATTAGCTCACATGAGCACAACGTGCTCAAGGTGAGCTTTTCTGATCGCCTTTTGTCCGGCGTCCGTCGTCCGTCGTCCGTGCGTCCGTCCGTGCGTGCGTGCGTGCGTGCGTCCGGCGTCAACAATTGCTTCAAACAACATCTCCTCCTAAACGGCTTGGCCAATTTGAAAAATATTTTGCAGGAATGTTCCTTGGATGAAGCTCTACTAAAGTTGTATAAATGGTTCTGGTCCATCGCATAATTAGGTCACAGGAGCTAAAAATAGATTTTAAAAATGAAAATTTAAAAAATCTTCTTCTCTGAAACCACAAGGCCTAGCCTTTTGATTTTTGGTATGTAGCATGATCTTATGACTCTCTACCAGGATTGTACAAATTATGACCCTGGGGTCAAAATTGGCCCCGCCCCAGGGGTCACTTGATTTCACATAGGCTAATATAGGAAAAAATTGAAAAAATCTTCTTCTCCGAAACCACAAGGCCTAGCTTTTTGATTTTTGGTATGTAGCATCATCTTATGGGCCACTACCAAGATTGTACAAATCATAGCCCTATGGTGATAAATGACCCCACACCAGGGGTCACTTGTTTTACATAGAGTTATATAGGAAAATCTTAAAAAATCTTCTTCCATGAATGCATAAGGCCTAGAGCTTAGATATTTGGTATGTAGCATCATCTTATGGGCCACTACCAAGATTGTACAAATCATAGCCCTATGGTGATAAATGACCCCGCACCAGGGGTCACTTGTTTTACATAGAGTTAAATAGGAAAATCTTAAAAAATCTTCTTCTATGAATCAATAAGGCCTAGAGCTAAGATTTTTGGTATGTAGTGGCATCTAATGGTTCATTACAAAGATTTTCAAAGTCTTGGCCCTACGGTGATAAATGACCCTGCGCCCATATGGCCCATTGCTTAGATATTTGGTGTGTAGTATTGTCAGGGGTAAAATGTTTTAGATTAAGTTATATCAGAATCCTTGTCTGTTTAAAAACCTTGATATCAGTTGAAGCAATGGTACTCAGGTGAGCGATTCAGGGCCATCATGGCCCTCTTGTTTGTATTTGAAAGTAAACATTTAACAGTATTTCAGTAAATAAAATTGTCAGTTGAGTTACATCAATGCATCATTGACAGGCGTTATCCACACTAATAATCATTACATGAAATACATTTATGGAGCTGTAGATATCAGTTATGTTCATGACCAATTAATACAGAAATACGTGGATAATTTGGGATCAAACCCATTAAATTTACCTGTAATTGGTGTTCATCTTCTGAATTCTGGGTGAAATGCGATGAACAAGCTCACCGAACATGTCAGCGTCCACCCTGAGAAAGTTTTTATATCCGTTGGGGTCCTCTCTGTTGAGCTCCTGTAGTAAATTCTCGTAATGCCCGTACAGAGGACGCCGTAAAAGCCACTGCTTCACCCAGACTTCCGCCGCTTCCTCTTCATCCAACTCAATGACGGCCATGACCCTTTCTCTCTGTATCTCTAGCCATCTTGCCCACAAATGTAACTGTTCCATCTGCATGATGCATGTGAACTGATGAAATGAATAATGACCAACTTTGTCTTCCGATACACGACCATGAAAATCTGGTCGGTGAAGATCTGGAAGCGATCGAGCAGAGGTCCAGTTGATCGAGTTAAGATCGTGTAGGACTCGTGTATAGGTCGGGATGATCGAGTTGAAATCGGGATGTTGATCGAGTTGACGTCGTGAAGGGGTCGTGAATGATCGTGTGGGGGTCATGTGAGATCTACTAGAGGTCGAGAAGAAGTCGTGTATACGCTTTTAGTCGAGCTTGTTCGGGGAATTTTAGGAGGTCGGGATGATCGAGTTGATCTGATCGGCAGTGGAAACGCACCTTAAAGATCACCTAAAAGCATTAAACTATTTGTTCCTTTTACCGTGATGACTTAAGTTTACATTGTGTACATGATATAGTATCATAATTGTACTTTTATATTGTGGAAGATATAAAAAAAGATTAAGAAGCTGTTCACCTTCTATTTGTGGAATATCAATCAGCTGTACACACAACATATAAGCTGCCGTATAGTAAAAGAAAATGATAATAATAAGATTTTGTCGTTGATTAGAATCAAAACTAGGAAGAAATTACATCTACATAAAATTAGATAATGACGGGTAAAAACTGATCGGACATGCAGTTATTAAGCTGAAATTGAATTATTTGAAAGGGAATGAAGTTGACAGATATAACTTTTTGCCGGTACTAGATGGCATGTTTTAAGAGCAATATTTGGTATATGACAGCGTTTCAGAATAATTTTTGGTTTGATAGACAACAAAACTTAATATGGATAAATGCATATATGATTGTGCATGTCAGATTGTTAGAAACGTAATAATTTCGATAAAACTTAGCCTTTGGTCAAGCTTCGCTCGACTTTTTCTCGCTTTGCTTTGTACCCATATCTGGTGTCCCACCCATATGGTGTTTACCAAGATTGTTAAACTTATTTGGATCTATCTAAAATTATGACTGGCAGTGGGCAGAGCGCATTTTCCATTATATCATAAGATAAATACAGTCAAACCCCGTCTATTCAAAATCCCGGGGATCAGCGTTTTATTTCAAGTAAGGCATGTATTCAATAAAACCCAAATCACGTCGATCGTTGAGAACGTATAATGTACACTCTTTAAAATATGATTAAGTAATGTAATGAAAACGACTATAGATAATCAATTTTTATTTCACAACTTTCATCTTCTTATGCATAAATGATTTCGATACATAGATAATCAATGCATATGTCAATAACAAAGATACATACATACATGTACATTTATCAGGTCTCACTAAACCACAAGCGACTACATGTGCCCAATATAAACGCCGTCTTGAAAACAGCAATGGATAATTAGTATTTAATTTACCAGCATTCATTTTTTCTGCATATATGCATAC
This sequence comes from Solen grandis, assembly GCA_021229015.1. Lineage (NCBI taxonomy): Eukaryota > Metazoa > Mollusca > Bivalvia > Adapedonta > Solenidae > Solen > Solen grandis. The sequence continues at coordinate 44,923,553 of CM037795.1, read as the reverse complement.
ATGAACATTCATCATGTCTGACTAAACCACAAGTAACTACATGTATCAACGTTACATCAATTTCATCTCAAAAAAACGATGTAATCATGGATCTGCTTGTTACACTTGTTTAAATTTTCCTAAATACTACAATCATCACCTTTATGATTGAAATGCACAAACACCCAATCAATTTACAATTTATGTAAACTGTAAGCCGCTGTCTCCACCCATTTCAGCAATTAATTGACGTTCGCACCTTTCCTTTGTTTGTTTTCATAATGTCGATGGTAATTAATGCTCGTCATGACTTCGGATAAGGAGGTGCGAAAATCATACAAATTGATTGGCACGGGCCAAAAAATCTTATCGAATGAGGCCAGGTATTTGAATGGCACAAATTTGAATAACCTAGATATTTTTATATAGAAATAAGAAGGAGAGTGATTGGGACCAACAAAGTATTTTGGATGACGCCGGGTATTTGAATGAGAGGTGGTGGAGTAACCGGGGTTCGACTGTAATGCAGTTTCTTTTCCACCCACTTATACCTTGTTCTCAGGTGAGCAATTCCAGGGCCTTCATGGCCCTCTCATTTAATGCCTAAACTGTAGATTTTGATGAAACTTAATAGAACATGATTAATCAGTATGGTTCCAATTGTCCATATCAAAACATTTATTACAGAGTATTGACCTTTTGCTCCTTAAGGCCATTACTTTTTTATTTTTTTAGCTCACCTGAGCACAACGTGCTCAAGGTGAGCTTTTGTGATCGCCCTTCGTCCATCGTCCGTCGTCGTGTGTCGTGCATCGTCAACAATTTGCTTTAAACGACATCTCCTCTGAAACCGCTGGACAGAATTTAATGAAACTTGGCAGGAATGTTCCTTGGGTGAGGCTCTACAAAAGTGGCTAAAATAAAGTTGATCCATGAAGAACTCTGGTTGCCATGGCTACAAAAAGAAAAATAATTTGAAAACTTTAAAAATCATCTCCTTCAAAACTACTGGCCAGATTTCTAAATAATTTGGTACAGATGTTCCTTGGGTCAACCTCTACCAAAGTTGCTAAAATTATTCCGATCCGTTAAAAAACATGGCCGCCAGGGGCGGGGCTTATTTGCCTTATATGTATATAGAGAAACCTTTAAACAACATCTTCTCTGAAACCACTGGACAGAATTTGATTAAACTTGGCAGGGATGATCCTTGGGTCAATCTTCACAAAATTTGCTAAAATAAACTTGATCCATGTAGAACTCTGGTTGCCATGGCAACAAAAAGAAAAAAAAATGAAAACTTTAAAAATCATCTTCTTCAAAACTACTGGCCAAATTTTAAAATAAATTGGTACAGATGTTCCTTGGGTCAACCTCTACCAAAGTTGCTAAAATTATTCCAATCCGTAAAAAAACATGGCCGCCAGGGGCGGGGCTTATTTGCCTTATATGTATATAGAGAAACCTTTAAACAACATCTCCTCTGAAACCACTGGACAGAATTTGATTAAACTTGGCAGGGATGATCCTTGGGTCAACCTTCACAAAAGTTACTAAAATAAACTTGATCCATGTAGAACTCTGGTTGCCATGGCAACAAAAAGATAAAAAAATATGAAAACTTTAAAAATCATCTTCTTCAAAACTACTGTCCAGATTTTAAAATATATTGGTACAGATGTTCCTTGGGTCAACCTCTACCAAAGTTGCTAAAATTATTCCGATCTGTAAAAAAACATGGCCTCCAGGGGCGGGGCTTATTTGCCTTATATGTATATAGAGAAACCTTTAAACAACATCTCCTCTGAAACCACTGGACAGAATTTGATTAAACTTGGCAGGGATGATCCTTTGGTCAACCTCCACAAAAGTTGCTAAAATAAACTTGATCCATGTAGAACTCTGGTTGCCACGGCAACAAAAAGAAAAAAAAATGAAAACTTTAAAAATCATCTTTTAAAAGGCCAGATTTTAAAATAAATTGGTACAGATGTTCCTTGGGTCAACCTCTACCAAAGTTGCTAAAAAATATTTCCGATCCATAAAAAACATGGCCGCCAGGGGAGGGGCTTATTTGCCTTATATGTATATAGGGAAAACTTTAATCAACATTTCCTCTGAAACCACTGGACAGAATTTGATTAAACTTGGCAGGAATGATCCTTGGGTCAACCTCCACAAAAATTCCTAAAATAAACTTGATCCATATAGAACTCTGGTTGCCATGGCAACAAAAAGAAAAAAATATAAAAACTTTTAAAAATCATCTTCTTCAAAACTACTGGCCAGATTTTAAAATAAATTGGAACAGATGTTCCTTTGGTCAACCTATTTATCTCAGGTGAGCGATTTAGGGCCATCATGGGCCTCTTGTTTCAAGATTGGGTTGGGCAACGTGTGTCCCACCAGAAATGTTGATTATTGCTAATTAATGTCTGACAGGTTGCATAATATGCACGTGCCAGCAGATAAACCCAGGTGTTAGGTCTTTAGTACATTCCATATCATCATGTTCGTCACAGGCATGCGACGCTACCTGAAGCAGCAGATTGATGGTAAAAATATGTATCATTGCTTGACATGGTAGAATGATTATGTTCATCAGAAGCATTTAAGTAGATCATGATATATTTTCATTACTTATTACTTTTCATAACTTGCAAAGAGTATATATGTACACCTAATAGGTGGTTTTCACGACAAAACGATTTCCACAATATGCATCGGTAATGAAAACGCAGACATGCGTGCTCACAAACTGAAATTTCCATCGGATTTTTAATCCGAATAATCATTATTTCGAAGTTTTCAGCTTGGTCCCAAGGACTTCCATTTAATGAGTTTCTACTGTACTTCTAAACCACTTGGCCAATTTTCATAAAACTTTACAGGAATGTTCCTTGGGTAGTCATCTTCCAAAGTTGTTCAAAGAATTGAATTCCATGTCAAAATCTGGTGCCATGGCAACTAAAAGGGAAAAAATGTCAAAACTTCAAAAATCTTCTCCAAAAGTACTGTCTCGATTTCAAAGTTATTTGGCATAGATGTTCTTGGGTTACTCTCTACAAAGATTGTTCAAATTATTTTGATCCATTGAAAAACATGGGCACCAGGGGGCAGAGTCCATTTTCCTTATATGTTTATTGTACAAATTTAAAAATTCTTCATGTCCAAAAGTATGCATTGGATTTATGGCTGGCAGGGGGCAGAGCCCATTTTTCATGATATCATAAGATATTTATTTTCTGTTTCTTATCCTCCCATTCATACATGGTTCTCAGGTGAGCAATCCCAGGGCCATCATGGCCCTCTTGTATTAATGAAAGTAGGAAGTTTATAGTGAATGAAATATTTTTCTGAGAAACACATTTATGGTTGGACTGATTGGAGTGTCATGGGGATGATTTGAATTAAATTTGTACAAAATTAACATGGGCCTAAAATGAAGGCCTAAAGAAGCAATTCTTTTCTTTTTAAATTATCTTTATATTAAGGGTGAACTATCTCTCCATGGTGGGTAAACATTAGTGCACAGTGAGTGGAAAACCAGAATGTTTCTTTATAATTTTCTCAACTGAACTATTTCAAATTTTTGATGGGCAGTTATAATTTTAGGAATTTTACACCAATGCATATCAAGACAAGACCTCCATGTAACTCCGCCTTTTACCTTTTAGTCTCCTAGCAACAAAATATGTTAGTATGTGGTGTATGAATTAAAAAAAAGACATATATTTAAGGGAATATGGTAGCTGAAAAGACTTTTTAATTCTCAACAAATATCATCAATTTCTTGTTGCAGGCACTTGAATATGCAAAGAATGTCCCAAAACCAAGCGTGAAACCCCGTCCAAACCAGTATAACTCATACGAGGTCTCTGCTCAAATGACGCCTGGGAAAACTCGGGGATCTCCTAGCTTGAACAAGGGGTCGCCAACACCAGCTCAAACTGTGGATGTGATAGACATACGGACACTTGAACAGAGACATTTACAGGAGCGCAAACAGGCCGATAAGATTCGACAAAATATGGACAGTGTCTTGTCACAGAAGGCTCACTAGAGCATCTGTGTTTGGTTTCAACAGCAGTTGCTCCTCTGTTACAGACTTTTGTGATGTAGTTGTTTAGTGGCCTTAATCAAATAGTGGTGACAGTATTCAAGTTTGCCAACTGAGGGCCATTTCCATTTTATTTTTTTTTCTTAAGAACATCCTAGATTCAACGGTAAGTCTAGTTTTTAGCTCACTTAACGTGCTCATGGTGAGCTACTGTGATCGCCTTTTGTTCGGAATCTGTGCGTGCGTCCAGTATCAACAATTTTCTTTAAACATCTCCTCCTTAATGAACAGCCAGTGTTGATGAAACTTTACAGGAATGTTCCTTGGGTGAAGCTCTACCAAAGTTGTTATACCCCCACAAATGAAATTTGGGGGGGTATATAGGAGTCACCCTGTCGGTCGGTCCGTCCGTCGGTCGGTCGGTCCGTCCGTCCGTCCGTCCGGCGGTTGGTCTACAAATATTTGTCCGGAGCATTTCTCCAAAACTACTGTACCTATGTTGATGAAACTTCATAGGTAGATAGACCTTGATGAGAGGAAGTGCAGTGCATAAGAACCATAACTCTGCATGTATTTTGAAAGGAATTATTGCCCTTTGTCATTTTTAATCTTTTGATTTTGTCCGGACCATAACTCCAATACTAAAGTAGCTAGGTTGATGAAACTTCATATGTAGATTGATCTTGATGAGAGGAAGTGCAGTGCACAAGAACCATAACTCTGCATGTATTTTGAAAGGAGTTATTGCCCTTTGTCATTTTTAATCTTTTGATTTTGTCCGGAGCATAACTCCAATACTAAAGTAGCTAGGTTGATGAAACTTCATATGTAGATTGATCTTGATGAGAGGAAGTGCAGTGCATAAGAAAACCACAATGTAAATTCTTAAAGACAGGTTTTTGCAAACAATAAATATGGATGTGAACCATAATTAGACTGCATTTTTATTCTCCTCAGCTACATATCTTGGGGGCAAATTGTTTTCTTCTGTGTGTCTGTATGTGTGTCTCTCTGTCTATCTGTCTGTCTGTCAAAACTTTTTAGCATTATCCAAAACTTTTGAACCATTGCTCACACTAACTTTAAACCTTACATACATGTAGTCTTTCACTCACGCAAACTTTTGAAACTGTATTCCTACACATGACAGACTTCCGGTGTGGGTATTGATCACCTTTAGTGATAATATTTTTTTTTTGTATGCTTATAAGCCCAAATCCTATGTGTGAACATTCGTTTTATGTGTCATGTGAATACATCCTGTGTCAAAGATGGGGGTGGGGGTATGAATCACCTTCAGTGATAGTTCTAGTTCAAATGGTTCTGGTCCATTGCATATCTGGGTCACAGAAGCTAAAAATAGATTTTTAAAGTCAAATCTTTAAAAATCTTCTTCTCCCAAACCGCAGGGCCTAGAAGTTAGATATTTGGTGTGTGGCATTGTCTAATGAACCTTTACCAAGTTTGTTCAAATCATGACCCTGAGATCATAATTGGCCCTGTCCCAGGGGTCACTTAATTATACATCAACTTAAATAGGAAAAACTAGAAAAATCTTCTTGTCAGAAACTGCAAGGCCTGGGGTTAAGATATTTGGTGTGTAACATGGCCTAGTAGACCTCTACTAAGTTCGTTCAAATCATGAGCCTTGGGTCAGAATTGACCCCGCCACAGGGGTCACTTGATTTTACATAGACTTAAATAGGAATCAAAGCACACAATGCGCTGAGAGACGGCGACGGGATTGACATTCTAAACCCAGAGTTTCTGAAGTTATTGAAGCAGTGACATGACGACAAAAACTCCACCCACTGTTGCTACAGAAGTTCTGTTTGTAACATAATAATCCGGAGTAAAGGTCATGAACCTTTCATTCAAAAAGAGCTGCTGTTGTTTTTTATGTGTAGAAATTGACCAGGTGTTTGGTTATTTAAGATACTAGAATGTTTGCCTATGTATTTCAAAGTTAAGAAATGCCCTGGGAGGAACTTACTCGCCATCATGCAAAATATTGTGTGGACTACTTTAGGTCAATTACATACATACGGAGCACTACTTTTTCCTTTTTACAGGAGTAGATCTTCGGTAAGATGGGTTGCTGTTCTGGTTAAGAAATGTCACGGATATTTTTTTCACGCTTAAAATTGATGCTTCCAGTGCAAAATAATGGCAAAAGAAAACATGTTAACAAACAATAACACACTAAAAGCAGTTACGGTTATGATTCAAACGTCTGTGTAACATATTCCACTCGTATTCGTTAGTGCAGAATCGCATTGCATGGATCCGCACTAAGCGAGGAGAGGTACAGTTAAAATTGTTGTGGAAAACATGCAAATTAGCAAGGCCTGATTTCGTTCGTCAGCATAAGACAGCGATCGCCGTCTAAAATCTAGAAAAACCTTCTTGTCAGAAACCACAAGGCCTGGAGTTTAGATATTTGGTTTGCTACATGGCCTTGTAGACTTCTACCCAGTTTGTTCAAATCATTGCCCAGGGGTTAAAATTAGCCCTGCCTTAGAAGTCAATTGATTTATATAGGCTTAATGTGAACCTTCACAAAAGATGCTTAAATAAACTTGATTCCAATATAATTGTGAAATAAATGCTTACAAAATCATTGTTCTCGTGTTCATATTCATTTTGGCTATATCGCTGTGAATCACCTAGAACTCATTCAGTACTGTACTTTACATAATAATTAATTGACGACATAAGCCCAAAGGTGATGTTCGCATCATCATTTCTGAGACAAAGATGTTCATTATGTTATGATTATACAATCAGTATATTGTTTTTAGTACATTCAGACGATATTCTAGCTAGTAAGTTCCATTTTGGACAGAAAGATAATTGTGTATTTCAAATTCCATTTTGAAAGGGAATTGCGACAAACAACAAGGTGTCAACATTTGAAGACTATCACTCAAACTATTGGCCATAATGAACATAAACAAACATAAAAATGCAAGCTAAATGTGCATATTAGAGGTGTGAATAATAATAGTTGCATGACTGACTAGAGGAAGCAGTAGAACTTTTGTTACCTGTAGTTCAATCGAATATTCGCAAAACACCCGCAGCTAAACAAAATGGTGGCCTAATTGATGTACAAAGAATGAGTGCAGATTATATTTAGAACTTCAAACTCAGGATGTGCACTTTACATGAGTGTGCACATTAAATGAGTGTTTACAGTAACCAAAGTAATCACATCATTATCTTCTACAAAAAAATCCTCAATCAAAGCTGATCCCTTGAAAATTCAGCTTCCTAGGGATTATTTGGAAAGTAAACTTACAAAAACCTCATGGTAATATTAATGACTATAATCTGGCCAAGGCTAACTTGGTATTGGAGCACTATCTCCAATTATGGCCCTTGAGGTATAAAATATGTCATATTTAACTTTGTTTACATTCTAGCATCCACATGTTTAAAACAATCTTGATCAGATGTATAACCGAGAATTATTATGCCTTGTATGGGAGTTATGTCCATAATGTTTAAGTTGCCTTAAGAGCAGTGGTACTCAGGTGAGCGATATAAGGCCATCTTGGCCCTCTTGTGAAGTATATTTTATGTGTACTATTTCTCAGGTATTATTGGTCAGAATTTTATTATACCCCGCCAAAGGCGGTGGGGGATATGGTAATAGTCTTTGTCTGTCTGTCCGTCAGTCTGTCCTTCCATCCCACATATTTGTCCTGAGCATAAGTCAAAAAGTATTTAAGGTATCAACCTGGAACTTCATAGGTGGATAGATCTCATTTTGGAGGAATGCAGTGCACAAGAATGATAATTCTACCTTTCATAATTTTTAGCTCACCTGAGCACTTGTGCTCGGGTGAGCTTTTGTGATCGCCTTTTGTCCGACGTGTGTAGTCAGGCGTCCGTTGTCAACAATTGCTTGTGAACACTCTAGAGGCCACAGTTTTGGCCCAATCTTCATGAAACTTGGTCAGGATGTTTGTCTACATGATATCTCAGATGAGTTTGAAATTGGGTCATGTGGGGTCAAAATCTAGGTCACCAGGTCAAATCTTCGAAAAAATTTGTGAACACTCTAGAGGCCACAGTTTTGGCCCAACCTTCATGAAACTTGGTCAGGATGTTTGTCTACATGATATCTCGGATGAGTTCGAAATTGGGTCATGTGGGGTCAAAAACTAGGTCACCAGGTCAAATCTTAGAAAAAACTTGTGAACACTCTAGAGGCCACAGTTTTGGACCAATCTTCATGAAACTTGGTCAGGATGTTTGTCTACATGATATCTCGGATGAGTTCGAAATTTGGTCATGTGGGGTCAAAAACTAGGTCACCAGGTCAAATCTTAGAAAAACCTTGTGAACATGCTAGAGGCCATCGTTTTGGCCCAATCTTCATGAAACTTGGTCAGGATGTTTGTCTACATGATATCTCGGATGCGTTAGAAAATGGGTCATGTGGGTAAACTAGGTCACCAGGTCAAATCTTAGAAAACCTTATGAACACTCTAGAGGCCACAGTTTTAGCCCATTCTTCATGAAACTTGGTCAGGGTGTTTGTCTACATGATATCTCAGATGGATTTGAAAATGGGTCATGTGGGTTTAAAATCTAGGTCACCAGGTCAAATCTTAGCAAAACCTTGTGAACACTTTAGAGATTACAGTTTTAGACTAACCTTAATGTAACTTGGTCAGAATGTTTGTTTACATCAAATCTCGGATGAATTCAAAACTGGGCAACATAGGGTCAAAAATGTAGGTCACCAGGGCAAATTTTAGAAAAATCTTGTGAACACACTAGAGGCCTACATTTTTTTCCCAGTCTTTATTTAACTTGATATGAATGATGACTGCATGAATTCCCAGTTGAGTGCAAATTCAGGTAGGATCAAAATGTAGGCCACTTAGTCAAATGTTAGAAAAACACTTTAGATGCCAGATTTTTTTGTCATTTTGCCTAACACAGCCATCTTAATCAGTTGAGCGACACAGGGCCATCTTGGCCCTCTTGTTGAGTTATTGTCCTTTTTTTTTTTTTTCAGGCTTAATTTTTGTCCAGAGCATAAGTCAAAAAGTATTTGAGGTATCAACCTGGAACTTCATTGGTGGATAGATCTCGTTGAGGAGTATTGCAGTGCACAAGAATGATAACTCTACCTTTCATAATTTTTTAGTTATTCGCCTTTTGTTATTTTTCAGACTTAATTTTTGTCCAGAGTATAAGTCAAAAAGTATTTGAGGTATCAACTTGGAACATCATAGGTGGATAGATCTTATTGAGGAGGAGTGCAGTGCACAAGAATGATAATTCTACCTTTCATAATTTTTGAGTTATTGCTCAGGTATTGCTTTTTGTTATTTTTCAGGTGTAATTTTTGTCACAATGACCTTAACATTTTACCTGTATACCTCAAAATAAGGGATTTAGTAGGTCTTTACATGGGTTTCATATCTTTAATCACTTCAAACATCAGTCTTCATTACCAAAAATTTTCTTTTAAAAATGAAATATTCTACTCTCCAACACATCCTCTAAAGAGCAAGCATTCAGCAGGGGATGGCCATGTCAACATGGCTCTTGTTGTTCACTGGTTGTGCTTATACTTGGCATGTCATGATTGGCTTTATTTTTAATAAGTTATTACTCTTTCTGATATTTTATGATATTTATGTCTCCCCCATATTTGTATGTAGACATATTGTTTTTGTCAGTCTTGTCTTTTTGTCCGGAGCAAGAATAAAAGTATAAAAGCTATTAAATTGAAACTTCACAGTGGATAGATCTCACGGAGAAGTGTTTTGCACAAGAACTGTTATTCTACACATCATATTTTTGGAGCTATTGCCCTTTCTGTCCAGAGCATTACTCATGCACTATGAGACATATTACCATGAAACTTCATAGTTGGATAGACCTCACGAAGGAGATTTCAGTGCACAAGAGCCCTAATTCTGCACATCATAGTTTGGGAGTTATTGCCCATTGTTAAATTTCATATTCAATAAAGTTTTATCCAGAGCATAACTCATGCCATCGTCAGAAACCAATGAGCGCTCATTCCATGTACTTTATATATTGCCCACTGGATTATTAGTTTGCATTTGCTCATTATCGAATCACTATTTGCAGCCCCACTTGGAAGTTGGGATTTTTGGACCAAAAGAAAGTCTCATACTTAGACAAACCTTTACCAACTTACAGATTTTAGATCTCCAACTGAAGAGTGCTCATTTGTGTAAGCAGCATTTTGACTGTCTATGTACCTCTTATGAATATCTATATAATGATAAAATGCTAGCCAAGTATCCCACGGCTGACAGATGTGAATAGGCAGCTGTGGGTATCCGACATGCACTATAAGATACTATAAGATATATAACCTTGAAAACTTCATGGCTGGATAGATCTCATAATGGAGAAGTGCAGTGCACAAGAAACGTTACTCTGCACATCATATTTTTAAGTTATTGCCCTTTGGTTATTTCATACTTAATTTTTGTCCGAAACATTACTCATGCACTGTAAGACATAAAACCTTGAAACTTCACGTATAGACTTCATAGAGGAGAATTGCAAATTGCAGTACATGAGAACATTAACTCTGCATATCTTATTTTGAAGTTTTGCCCTTTGTTTATTTCCATACTAATCCTGTGAGAAAGTGTAGTTTGGGAGCATAATCCATTGCCAACAGTTTCTTGTTGGAGTTTTTCCCCCCTTTTCACAATTTCTTGACCGCAAGGTAATTCCTGTTCTACTTATGCTATTGAAACAGAATTATAGTTATAGAAAGAAATTGATGAGAGGAAGTGTCACACACAAGGTCCATAACTTTGGGCGGAGCTTGATCTATATTGTCTGCCTTTTAACTATTTACTCCATGAATACTGATGACATAATTCAAGATTCAATGAATATTAAACAACATGAATTAAAACAATGGGATTTTTGGCAGGAAGTTGAATCAACCATGTATTCAATTACTGCAAATATCTGCTAATGTTTTGTACCCTAGCAGCATTGCTTGTCATCCTTATTATACTTTAAAATGTGAAAAAAATGTATTTCTTTTTCAAGTTACTGTTTGCAAAAGTTAGGTAATGTTTTGATAATTGAAATCATGGTAGATCTACTTTTTTAAGCAAATAAAGCACACCCTGATGAGAGCACTCCTTTGCATATGTCACTGTGCCTCAGTGTATGTGTGTATGTGAGAGAGGAAAAGGGTGGGGGGAGAGAGACATCAGTTTTCTACAAAAGACATATCTCTAGTTTTTGTTGAAAGGGGGGAGTAACTCCAAAAATACTTATGACTTAGTGTATCAGAGCTCTACCTTTTTATTAAGCTCAGCTATTGTGGTCAGTAAAATGTCTGTCATTGGTCAGGATATCCGTTTGTCAACATTTTCTTATGTACACTCTAACATCTTCATATCTCAATCAGTCTTCTCCAAATTTCATAACAATGTTTATATCCATAATCTCTCAGCCAAGTTTGAATATGGCCAATATCTGCCCATTCCGTCTTGTGTTATGGCCCCTGAATGATAAAAAAATGCAAGATTTCACTTTGTGTACACTCTAGCATCTTCAATTCTTAACTAATCTTCTTCAAACTTCATAACAATATTTATGGCCATATTTGATTAAAGCTGATAACAGCCAATTCAGTCAGAAGTTAGGGCCCATGTATAGACTACACTGGAAAACACTTGAACAATTTTTACATCAGAATCCACAAGGCCTGGAGTTAAGATATTTGGTGCATAACATGGCTTGGTGGACCTCTTTCAAGTTTGTTCAAATTATGGCACTGGTCTCAAAATAGACCAGCCTCAGGAGTCACTTAGTTATATATAAACTTACATAGATGTAAAAATAAACTCCTTGTCAGAAACCACTAGGCCAGGAGTTTTTATATTTGGTGTGTAACATGGCCTAGTCGACCTCTACCAAATTTGTTAAAATCATGGCCCTTATGTTAAAATCGTCCTGCCCCAGGGGTTACGTGATTTTTATTGACTTACATAGGAAAAAAGGTTTAAAAATTTTCTTCTTGAAACAACAAAGCCTGGAGTGAAGATATTTGGTGTGGTCAATTGTCTAGTTGTTTTGAAACAAAGTTTATTCAAATCAAGACCCTGGGGTGAAAATTGGACATGCTTCGATGATCACTTGTTTTTACATAGATTTATACAAAGAGATATGACCTTCAATCTTTGATCACAGGGTGAAATTGAACTTTTGCCTTGGATGACCTTGATCATGACCCAATGACCTACTTTTGAATTTCTAAGCTATAGCCTTCAAATTTGGATCACAGGTACCGTATAATTGTGAGGTTTTTTTTACTGCTGTAAAAGTTTACAGATTTGGGGAAAATTTTTAGCTCACCTGAGCACGTTTTCAAGGTGAGCTATTAGGATCACCCTGCGTCTGTCGTCGTCCGTCGTCATTTATTTTCTTTAAACAACATCTCCTCTGAAACCGTTGGACAGAATTTGATTTAACTTGGCAGGGATGATCCTTGTGTAAACCTTCACAAAAGTTACTAAAATAAACATGAACCATGTAGAACTCTGGTTGCCATGGCAATGAAAAAAAAAAATGAAAACTTTAAAAATCATCTCCTTCAAAACTATGGGCCAGATTTCAAAATGTTTTAGTACAGATGTTC
>CM037795.1:44860746-44910746 GCA_021229015.1 Solen grandis | reverse complement strand
TATTAAAAGGGGCATAACTCCTGACCTAATTGACCGATCTCAGCCATAATCAAACTCAATTGAGACATATGGTCATAAACATTTTCATAAAGTCTGAAGATGATTGCTCATAGGATGAAGATGCTAGAGTGTAAACATAGTGAAATCTGGCATATTTTGATATTAAAGGGGGTTTAACTCCTGACCTAATCAACTGATCTCAGCCATAATGGAACTCAATCGAGACATTATGGTCATAAACATTGTCTTAAAGTTTTAAGATGATTGCTTAAGAAATAAATGTGATAGAGGGTAAACAAGAAATTGTTGACGCCGCACGACACACACCGCACGACGGACACTCACGGGATTACAACAGCTCACCCTGAGATTTCGCTTTGTTTACACTCTAGCATCTTCATCTTTTGAGCAATCATCTTTAAATTTTAAGACAATTTTCATGACCATAATGTCTCGATTGAGTTCGATTATGGCTGAGATCAGTCAATAAGGTTAGGAGTGATGTCTCTTTTAATATTCAAAAAAAGCCATATTTCACTTTGTTTACACTCTACCATCTTCATCTTTTGAGCAATCATCTTCAAACTTTATGACATTGTTTATGACCATAATGTTGCAATTGAGTTCCATTATGGCTGAGATCTGTCAATTAGGGCAGGAGTTAGCCCCATTTAATATAAAACAAGAGGGCCAAGATGGCCCTGTGTCGCTCACCTGATTAAGATGGCTGTGTTAGGCAAAATGACAAAAAATCTGTCATCTAAAGTGTTTTTCTAACATTTGACTAAGTGGCCTACATTTTGATCCTACCTGAATTTACCTGGTTACCTAGTTTTTGACCCAACATGACCCAATTTCTAACTCATCCGAGATATCATGTAGACAATCATCCTGACCAAGTTTCATGAAGATTGGGTTAAAACTGTGGCCTGTAGAGTGTTCACAAGGTTTTTCTAAGATTTGACCTGGTGACCTAGTTTTTGACCCCACATGACCCATTTTCAAACCCATCCGAGATAATATGTAGACAAACATCCTGACCACGTTTCATGAAGATTGGGCCAAAACTGTGGCCTCTAAAGTGTTCACAAGGTTTTTCTAAGATTTGACCTGGTGACCTAGTTTTTGACCCCACATGACCCAATTTCAAACATCGAGATATCATTAGACAAACATCCTTACCTAGTTTCATGAAGATTGGGCCAAAACTGTGGCCTCTAGTGTTCACAAGGACTTTCTAAGATTTGACCTGGTGACCTAGTTTTTGACCCCACATGACCCAATTTCGAACTCATCTGAGATATCATGTAGACAAACATCCTGACCATGTTTCATGAAGATTGGGCCAAAACTGTGGCCTCTAGAATGTTCGCAAGGTTTTTCTAAGATTTGACCTAGTGACCTAGAAGGCAAACAAAGTGAAATCTGGCTTTTTTTCAATTTTAAAAGGGGCGTAACTCCTGACCTTAGGGTCCAATTTCAGCCATAATCGAACTTGGCCGAGATTTTATGGTTATAAACATTGTTATCAAGTTTGAAGATAATTTCTCATGAAATGAAGATGCTAGAGTGCAAACAATGTGAAATCTGGCTTTTTTGAATTTTAAAAGGGGCATAACTCCTGACCTAATGGTACGATATCAGCCATAATCGAACTTGGCCGTGCTTTTATGGTTATAAACATTGATATAAAGTTTTAAGATAATTGCTCATGAAATGAAGATGCTAGAGTGCAAACAATGTGAAATCTGGCTTTTTTTAATTTTAAAAGGGGCATTACTCCTGACCTAATGTTCCGATATCAGCCATAATCGAACTTGGTCGAGATTTTATGGTTATAAACATTGTTTTAAAGTTTGAAGATGATTGCTCAAAAGATGAAGATGCTAGAGTGCAAACAATGTGAAATCTGGCTTTTTTTAATATTAAAAGGGGCATACTCCTGACCTAATTTCCGATCTCAGCCATAATCGAACTAATCGAGACATTATGGTCATAAACATTGTCATAAAGTTTGAAGATGATTGCTCAAAAGATGAAGATGCTAGAGTGTCAACAAAGTGAAATCTGGCATTCTTTTATATTAAGAGGGGCCTAATAAACTATCTCAGCCATAATCGAACTCAATCGAAACATTTTGGTCATAAACATTGTCATAAAGATTGAAGATGTTGCTCAAAAGATGAAGATGCTAGAGTGTAACAAAGTGAAAGGTTTTTTAACTTAAGTAATAAAATTTTGAATATTAAAAGAGCATAACTCCTGATAACTCGAGACAATCCCTGCTTTATGCACTTCTATCCATTATAGTAATTACATTGATCAAGATCCATTCAGAAACTTAGAAGTTGCATTCTCCAGTTAATATGCTATAGAGACCAAGTTTTGAAAGGCATAACTATTGCAAAAATTGCTGAACCCAAAAATCTCTGCTTAAAGGAATACGCTCGGCTAAAATGAAAATTTAACCATCAATAAACCTTTTAGTGTAGATCACTTTGACATGACTTTCATTTTTATACACGCTATATTTGTAAAGATATAGCTGTTTAAAGTTTGTGATTTCGATCGGCTATGGCCGCAGCCATCTTTGTTCATGTTTACCTTTCTGTGACGTCACAAATACCCATTGAACCATATCCCGATCGATGAGTGCGATTAATAGGGGTTGTGATAAAAGCATTAAAGGAATACGCTCGGCTGATTACAACTAAGTTTCAATTGAAAGATATTGATGTAAATAAAACAATTAAATTTCTCATTTCATTGAATCAATCGTAATAAGAAAGAAATTGTAAGTTAAAGACGTTTATTTAAACCAATTTGCTCCGCGATATTTTTTATTTCTATAATACATCTTTGTCATTTTTACCGTGAAATGCTTGCAACTACGGTTATTGAAAAGTTGTGTGGTGTTAAACTGATTGGATAAGAAATCACTGGCAAGCCTTTGTAACAGAATAAGCGTCATATAAAATCGCACCTCAGGGCCATAAAATACGGCCATAAAACGAAGCGTGCGACCGAGTCACCATGTCAACAGACAATTGATGTGCACGTTTTACTGAAACGGACATGTAGAGTATAATCATCACCACAAACATACTAAATGCATTATATAAATATGAAAGAAAAGTGTTGAATCCACGTTTTATATTATAATAATCTATATTATGCTATTTTACGGAAAAAGTCTGTTTAAATAAATATATATAAGTAAAAGTATCGTATCGCAATGAGCTCATGTTATTGTGATATACAGAAAGTAGTTAGCATAATTTACATTATTTTGCTAAATTGCGAGCAATTAGGTGTGTTAATCATAATTACAACACGGTGTCCCTTTGATTCGTCTCTATAGTATTTCACAGTTACCGTCATTGCAATTAGATTTCTACTTACATGATACCGCCCCTTTTATATATTTATGTTTGATTAAAAAACTGTTTAAAAATTGTAATGATTTGCGCAATTAAAATAGCGATGTTTGTGAGAATGTGCATAAATGATTGCGTGACAAGGGGTATTGACTTTAGTTATGGTTCGATCACTATAGCAGGAAGTTTAATAAAGTTTTTGAGATATTTCTTAAAATGGAGTGTATAGTTCCTTACGACTTTGAGCCCGAATATACTCAGGAAGAGCTGCAACTGCTTCAAGACAATGACGTACGGGAGAAGGAATATTTATGTGCTGAGGACTTTTGTCTGTGTGATAACTGTGTTATGATGCCACCCAATATGGATAATGTATGTTGCAAATCGAGTGACTTGGTTGTTGGAAATTTAGATGAACTTACGTGCATTACGAACCATACGGACTTTCACACCTTAGTTCTGAATGATTCTGTTTTAGAAGTTGCATTCATTACCATTCTGGCATACAAAGGTCATAGGACGAGGGCTCCAGACTCTCTCACTCAAGAGTAAGAAAACAATAAAATGATCATAGTTTAATCTTTTAGTAATATATTTTCATCATATTCAAATAATAAACATTTTTCAAACAATTTCTCCACAACACACGTAATTCCCTTCTATATTTCAATGTATGTACGCAACCAGAAGTGTGTCTGTGACGTCACGATTGTTGAAAAAAAGTCTCGCGAGACCACGAGACGTAAACAATGTCTGCGCCCATGTCTCGGAGCAAATTGGTGTAAATAGACGTCTTTAACTTGCAATTTCTTTCTTATTACGATTGATTCAATGAAATGAGTAATTAAATTGGTTTATTTACATCAATATCTTTCAATTAAAACCTAGTTGTTATCAGCCGAGCGTATTCCTTTAATGCACATCTTCTCAATTTATTTATAACATTGACCAAGTTTTGTAAATATCCATTCAAAAACTCAACAAGAGTGCCAGTGATGCCACAATATATGCCGTCCCAAAATATAAAGATCAAGAGGGGTCTTTTAAGTATTGCTTTTCACATTTCTGTAAGCATAAGCTCATAATGAAGTCTGTAAGACCAATTAATTTAGCTGAACAGAGATAGAACCCTAAAAATGCTTCCAATATGAAAGTAGGTCAAATAGCAGTATCAATATGAATCCTTTTTTCTTTCTCCACATAACTCTTGCAAAAATCACTGTACCAGAAAATCCCTGCTTTATGCACTTTTAACTGTTGAGTTGTGTTTTCAAGAGACCATGTTTAGAAAGGCATAACTATTGCAACTAGAACCGCAAAGCGGCATCTTGGTTTTCGCTTTTAACATGACTAGTAAGAGTACTGGTTTCAACTGCAGACATAATTGATTGATATTAACTTTATTCGAATATTTTTGTAAATTGATCAAATGAAGTCAGATCTTCAAAAACTAAACATCATTAGAACGATCTCTTCACGAACTAAAACTTTTATTAATATACCTTCTTTAATATATTTCTAGATTTGAAGCTATTTTGTGCCGATAAAAATAAAAATAATTGGTATTATGACCTTGACCTTTGCATATTTTCCTCGTTTTTTACGATGAGTTTATTTGTATTATTTAAATGTATATACAATGACAAAATGATGAAGATTGAACAAAAATAAAGTCAGGAGCTGCAAAATAGAAGAACCATATGAATTTTCAATTGTTTGATAAAAGGATCAAACTTTGGACTGTGGTAGTTTGATCAAATGAAGTCCAATCTTCAAAAACTAAACACCAATGGAAATATCTCTTCACAAACTAAAACTATTATTCATATACTTTCTGTAAAATATTTTTAGATTTGAAGCTATTTTGTGCCGATAAAAATAACAATAATCGATATTATGACCTTGACCGTTGCATATATTCATGGTTATTTACTATGAGTTTATTTGTATTATTTAAATGCATAAACAGTGAAAACATGATCAAGATTGAACAAAAAATAAAGGCAGGAGCAGCAAGAAAGAGTAAACATACGGATTTACAATTGTTTGATAAAAGGATCAAACTTTGGACTGAAGTAATTTGATCAAATGAAGTCCGATCTTCCAAAACTAAACACCAATGGAAAGATCTCTTTAAAGACTAAAACTTTTGTTCATATACTTTTATAAAATATTTTTAGATTTGGGGCTATTTTATGCCGATAAAAATAATAATAATTGGTATATGACCTTGACCTTTGCATATGATGCTTGATTTTTTTTCTATGATTTTTTTTTTGTTTTATAAAAATGCATAAACAGTGAAATAATGATGAAGATTGAACAAAAAGTAAAGTCAGGAGCAGCAAAAAAGAGGAAACATATGGATATACAATTGTTTGATAAGAGGATCAAACTTTGGACTGTGGTCATTTGATCAAATGAAGTTCGATCTTCAAAACCTAAACACCAATGGAAAGATCCCTTTACATACTACAACTTTTGTTTATATACTTTCTATAAAATATTTTTAGATTTGGAGCTATTTTATGCAGATAAAAATAATAATAATTGGTATATGACCTTGACCTTTGCATATTATGCTTGATTTTTTTTCTATGATTTTTTTTTGTTTTATAAAAATGCATAAACAGTGAAAAAATGATGAAGATTGAACAAAAAATAAAGTCAGGAGCTGCAAAAAAGAGGAAACATACGGATTTACAATTGTTTGATAAAAGGATCAAACTTTGGACTGTGGTAGTTTGATTAAATGAAGTCCGATCTTCAAAAACTAAACACCAATGGAAAGATCTCTTCACAAACTAAAACTTTTGTTCATATAATTTCTATAAAATATTTTTAGATTTGGAGCTATTTTATGCAGATAAAAATAATAATAATTGGTATATGACCTTGACCTTTGCATATTATGCTTGATTTTTTTTCTATGATTTTTTTTTGTTTTATAAAAATGCATAAACAGTGAAAAAATGATGAAGATTGAACAAAAAATAAAGTCAGGAGCTGCAAAAAAGAGGAAACATACGGATTTACAATTGTTTGATAAATTAAGTCTGATCTTCAAAAACTTAACATCACTGGAAATAGCTCTTGAAGAACTAAAACTTTTGTTCATATACTCTGAAAGAAATATTTTTAGTTTTGGAGCTATTTGGGGCCGAATAAAAACACAATAATCGTAATATGACCTTGACCTTTTCATTTATTTTTTAACTTTTTAATTGTGATCCCCTTTCAGACATAACAATACATAACTTGTGAAAATTTCATGAAGAATGAACCAAAAAGAAAGTCAGAAACGACAAAAGACATGTTTTTGAAACTTTAACTTTCCCTAAAATTTAGTGAAGTTTGACCGTTTCCAGAGGACAAACCATGCATTTCTTAAATTCTCCACCCCATATATTTTGTGCGTATATGTCTTGCAAATCATTTGCAGCAAACAGAATTCTTCTATCTGATCTTTAACAAAAATGGATAGGTTTTTCGTACACCTACCCTCATTTGCACAGTTTTTTGCAGGAACCTTAAAACTTTCAGCGACACTACCCTATTATTTTATTTCTAAGAAACAAAAAACCACATTTGAATCGGACCTCAAATAATTGAGTTATTAGCCATTGATAAATTTCATGCGAAACGCCCCCTCGCGGGAAAAGTAAGACATAAGTGAAAATTTTCTCAACGTTAGGATCATCTTCAAATACGTGGTAAAAACTGATTAAAATTTCATAAATGTGGCTTTTCTGATCACGGAGATTTGCCGTTAACAAAAAAGGGTTAGAAAAATAATAAAAAAAAAAAATAAAACAGAAGAAGAACAATAGGTTTTCGCACTGCGAGGTGCGAAAACCTAAATATTGATAAACATCAAAATCTCTGCTTTGTGCATATCTACCCAGTATAGTAATGACATTGCCCAAGTTTTGAAAAGATCAGGTCAGAAACATACAAGAAATTGCATTCACAAAGCTGAAATATCAACCAGCTACAGAGACTAAGTTTCAAGGGACACAAATCTTGTAAAATTCGATGAACCGGATAATCGTCACTTCATGCACATCTACCCATTATAGTAATGACATTGACCAAGTTTTAACAAGAGGGCCGTAAGGCCCTATATCGCTCACCTGAGGGGTCTTGATGTATAGGCATTGAAGACAATTATAGCTTGTATTGAGGCTGTTTCGGTTAAAATTAACTAGTGCACTGTTAACCACCATGAAATAAAGTATATAACATAAGGAAAGATTAAAATTAGTATTTTATAAAGTCTTAACAGCTAAAATGGGACGTTTATGAAAAACGCATTTTGAATTTCTTTTTTATTGATAAAATAACAAAAGAACCTTGTAAAATAACAAAAGAACATTTTAATATATATTCACATAAAAAGGAACACATTATTGTAGAGGAGAATATATGAGATCAAGATTTTTTTTTTAATTTGGTTGATGATGGTGGATGTACATTTCTTAAGGTCATAATTATAAGTATTTCCTTATGGCTTAAACATGCTTACTTAACCCTTTCCCTCATATATACACCATTTGACAACCTCACTGGGTACCACATAAAGCCTGATGTGCAGAAAACCACAGTTAAACCTTACCAATTTTAATGGTACATTCCTCATTTCCAAACGACTGAGGAGAGGGAAAGGGTTATGGTTTTGTCAATGATAAAAAACACTTATTCTTATGGTAGTATATCATTATGACAATTTTGGTTTAAGAAAAAAAGTATCAAAGCAAGTCTAGAAGAAACTATTGAAGGCTGTATGGTGCAGATTGGATAAAAATGTTATATAAATAGTAAAATATTAAACCAAATAAGCAAAAAAAAAAAATGTTACAAGACACAAGCATGTTTATCTACTCTCAGTACTAATCAAGAATAACATATATAATGTAAAAACTTGAGCAAACAAACCCTAGACCATTATTTGTTGAACAATTCTTGCACTATAATTTGCTGAACAATGTAATTTTATATTGATGACAATGATCAGACACTTCTGTGCTTCTGTAAAAATTTGGAGAGATTTGCATGAGAAATGTACAGTTGCACACAGAAAAAAAAACAAGTTTCAACTGAAAAATCTGGTTAACAAGGAAGTCTAGGAAAGGAGCATAACGCTATGAAAATTGTCAAACTGGAAAAAACAGGTATTATTCTCCAGCAAGGGTCAAAGATATTTTGAAATTCTTAGTCATCCTGCTATATATGCTAAGAAGGCAAGAAAGATAACTCACTTATCCTGCAATATAGACATAGAGGGCCAATTTTATGCAGAATGAGTGGAATTTTTTACCTCTGTCCAAGCTGACTTAATGATGCACTTTTATTAAATTATGGATATAATCTGTAAAGAAATGTATAAGTTGTGCACAAAAGAATGTATACAAAAGTAATAATGAAGGGGCATAACTGCATTAAAATTGGTAAACCATTTAACCCTGACAGAATGTGCAAGGGCACTGAGTGATTTTGGTTTTGCAAATGTTTGGGAATCTATTTAAAATGTAGGGGAAATTGCGCACAGGAAAAAATATTTCTTTATATATTAATTATGTGAAATAATAACAAAGGATTATAACACTAAAAAAATGGTCTAAAAGCTAAACGCTAATAAAATGCGCCAGGCCACTAACTGATGGTATGTTGGTAAATGTTTGAGCCAAATTCATTGAAAAATGAAGGAGGAATTGTGCACAGAATATTTCCCTATATATTTATTCAGAAATAACAAAGGACCTTTATACCATTTAACAAGAGCTGTCCATAATACAGCATGCTCGACTATTCAAAATACTTGTTGGTAAAATCAATAAATGTACCTTGCATGCAAAACTTTTAACAAAATTTCTAAGTTCAAAAAGTTAAAAGGAGCTATTTTGGGCCAATACCATCGCGGCTACGCAAAACGTAGCTTTTTTGAAGCCCATCCCCATCCCAAATGCTGCGTTTTTTTTCTGTTTCAAAAAAAGCTTGACAAAAGCTGCGTTTATTTTGGGCTAATACCGCTGGATTTTAGCTATGCTTTTAGCTAAAAGCATACCTAATGCACAGCTTTTGCGAATCTTTTTTTGACACGGGTCGTTTCGTCCAAATACTGTTTGTACTTTCCAGGCTTTTTCCTGTTTTTCACAGGATATCATAACAAGAGGCCCATGATGGCCCTAAATCGCTCACCTGAGATAAATAGGTTGACCCAAGGAACATCTGTACCAAATTATTTTAAAATCTGGCCAGTAGTTTTGAAGAAGATGATTTTTAAAGTTTTGATTTTTTTCTTCTTCTTTTTGTTGCCATGGCAACCAGAGTTCTATATGGATCAAGTTTATTTTAGCAACTTTTGTGAAGGTTGACCCAAGGATCATCCCTGCCAAGTTTAATCAAATTCTGTCTGGTGGTTTCAGAGGAGATGTTGCTTAAAGGTTTCTTTATATACATATATGGCAAATAAGCCCCGCCCCTGGCGGCCATGTTTTTTTACGGATCGGAATAATTTTAGCAACTTTGGTAGAGGTTGACCCAAGGAACATCTGTACCAAATTATTTTAAAATCTGGCCAGTAGTTTTGAAGGAGATGATTTTTAAAGTTTTCATTTTTTTTTTTTTGTTGTTGCCATGGCAACCAGAGTTCTACATGTTAGCAACTTTTGTGAAGGTTGACTTAAGGATCATCCCTGCCAAGTTTAATCAAATTCTGTCCAGTGGTTTCAGAGGAGATGTTGTTTAAAGGTTTCTCTATATACATATTATGCAAATAAGCCTAGCCCTGGCGGCCATGTTTTTCTACGGATCGGAATAATTTTAGCAACTTTGGTAGAGGTTGACCCAAGGAACATCTGTACTAAATTATTTTGAAATCTGGCCAGTAGTTTTGAAGGAGATGATTTTTAAAGTTTTCAAATTATTTTTCTTTTTGTAGCCATGGCAACCAGAGTTCTTCATGGATCAACTTTATTTTAGCAACTTTTGTAGAGCCTCACCCAAGGAACATTCCTGCCAAGTTTCATTAAATTCTGTCCAGTGGTTTCAGAGAAGATGTCGTTTAAAGCAAATTGTTGACGCCGGACGCCGGACGAAGGGCGATCACAAAAGCTCACCTTGAGCACTTTGTGCTCAGGTGAGCTAAAAATCAAGGCGTTCTCAAGACCATGAATATATTTTTTTAAATCTACAACTTTTTCCTGGTTTCCAGGAAGCGTGGGACCCCTGATTTGTAAAAAAAATAAATAAATTTGGCCTGTAATTTTGGAAAAGATTTTTATTTTTAAAGTTTTGCCCATAGCTAGATAATGTTTGTTTTTTTAGATTGCAGTTTAACCCCCCTTTTTTACCTCATGTGACCTAATTATTCAATGGACCAGAACCATTTAAACAATATAATTAAAGGTCCACCCAATAAACATTTGTGCAAAATTAATCAAGTTTTTCCCAGACATTATTTTAATGCAAATAAGCCCAACCCCCTGCAGCCATGATTTTTGACAGATAAATCATTTGAACAATCTAAACAAAGGACCACTAAGTGATGCAGAATAACAAATACCAAAGCTCTATGGCTGGTGAATTTGGAGAAGAAGATTTTTAAAGATCTCAAAAATCTATTTCTAACTCTTGTAGCCTAATTTTGCAATGGACCGGAACCATTTACACAACTTTGGTAGAGGTTCACCCTATAGAAACATCCCTGCAAAATATTTTAGAAATTGGCCCAGCTGTTTCAGAGAAGAACATTTTTATTTTTACCAAGTGGTTTAGGAAGAGAAGTCGTTTAAAAGAAAAGTTGACGACGGACGGACGGAAGCAAGGACAATGGACGACAGACAATGGGCGATCACATAAGCTCACCTTGAGCTTTTTGATGATTTGAACAATCTTGGTAATGGCCCATTTGATGATGCTACATACCAAATATCTTAGCTCTTGGCCTTACGGTTTCAGAGTAGAATTTTTTTTAAAGTTTTTCCTATATAACTCTATGTAAAACAAGTGACCCCTGGAGCGGGGTCATTTATCACCTCAGGGCCATGATTTGAACAATCTTGGTAATGGTTCATTAGACAATGCTACATACCAAATATCTAAGCTCTAGGCCTTTTGGATTTGGAGAAGAAGTTTTTTTAAGATTTCACTTTTAAAATCTATTTTTAGCTCCTGTGACCTAATTATGCAATGGACTGGAACCATTTGAACAACTTTGGTAGAGAGTCTGCCAAGGAACTTTCCTGCAAAACAATTTTGAAATTGGCCAAGTGGTTTAGGAGGAGAAAACGTTTGAACAAAAAGTTGACGACGGACGCACGCACAGACGATGGACGACGGACAACGGGCGATCACAAAAGCTCACCTTGAGCACTTTGTGCTCAGGTGAGCTAAAAAAAAGATTCATTCAGAAATGTAGGAGGAGTTGCGTTCACAAGGCTGCAATATCAATCAGCTACAGAGACTAAGTTTCAAGGGACACAAATCTTGTAAAAATAACAATGAACCAGAAAATCGCCACTTCATGCACATCTACCCATTATAGTAATGACATTGACCAAGTTTTGAAAAGAGTCATTCAGAAACGTAGGAGAAGTTGCGTTCACAAGGCTGCAATATCAATCAGCTACAGAGACTAAGTTTCAAGGGACACAAATCTTGTAAAAATCAATGAACCGGAAAATCGCCACTTCATGCACATCTACCCATTATAATAATTACATTGACCAAGTTTTGAAAAGATTCATTCAGAAACGTAGGAGGAGTTGCGTTCAAAAGATACGGACATACGGCCGTACGGACAGACGGAGATGACGCTTATATACTACCGCCTCCGGCGGCGTATAAAAATGAATATTTAATGAATATTTAATGAATATTTAATAAAGGTGGATGATAAATATTTCATATAAAGACTTTGAATATTAAAGGAAACAAGAAAACCACCTGGGTTTTTTTTTTTTCTCTTAAAAATATTAGTAGCACTTAATTCATGTGGTGACCATTTGTGTCAACTGAAATTAAAAAGAACTGGTTTCAAAGGATTTTTTTTTTTTTTTAAATTATCTATATTGAGTATATAAGGAAACTAGCCAACCTCAATTTTCAAGGGACAATTTCATTTGAGCAATTTTTGGTTTTGGCTATGAGGTAACCATTTGTGCAAAATGAAATTGAATGCTGACCATTAGTTTCTGAGAAGATAATTTTTAAATTTTTGATAAATTCAATTGTTTTGGGTGCCATGGCACTGTTTTTACAATTTTTGTTAAGAAACACCAAAGGATGATTCATCCCAAGTTTCTTCAATTTCTATCCAGCAGTTTCAGAGAAGATGTCTTTTAAAGCAAATTTTTTATGACAAATATAGGTTGATCCCTGTAACTTACCTTGAGTATGTTGAGCTCTACTGAGTTAAGGAGGGGCATAATTGTGTAAAAATGAATTAAAGGGTTAGCTGCCCTTTTGAAATGGGTTCTTTTCTGCAAGTTTAAATTTAAAAAAAAAACCAAAATTGGTTGAGAAAAGGCCATAACTGTGCCAAAATGATTTCAAGGGTTATCTGCCCTTATGAAATGTGTTCCTCTTTTTTTGATGATGAAGAATGTTCCAAATTTGAAGTGAATATGTATGACAGTTTCTGAGAAATTGACCTTATAAAAAAACTTAAGCAACCCAGAAAAGTTAAAGTGAAGGGCCATAACTGTGCAAAATTTAATTTTAAGGTCTTTTTGATATGGGTTCCTTTTTTTGAAATACAGAGGTCTCACGATTCCTTGAGATTGGACAGGATTGGCAAGTAAACCCCAAGAAGAGCCATATTCAAGGAATCATTCAGATGTCAAAATTTCATGATGACATTTGTTGATACCTAAATAGTTGTGTTTTCATTAATTATTTTGTTATGTTAGCCTTTAATTGATAGTATTTTTAAACAAAATATGTTTTTCCATTCGAAAGAATACCATGGGCATACTTATTAGACTTTTGTGTGAGAATTAAGTAAAATTAGACTTCGGTGTGAGAATTTAGTAAAAAAAATAAGTTGTTTATTTACTAATAATTTTATTAACAACCTTTCTTTAAGTTTCGAAAATGGTAGCGATGTGTTATTTTTACATGCTTGGAATAAACACCAACTATTATGCTGTTTTGCTTGATTGTGTGCAGCCCTCTTCTTTCTCTATCCATCTTTTATACAAACAAACAAACAAATTGGTTCCTTTAGGAGACCCATCACAGTTTGTTACATGATCATTTGTGCGAAAATACGTTTTACACGGCTGTGTTGTTATTACGATTTGTCTTCTTACTCTCTAGAAGTTTGACGATGTGTGAAAACAAATACAAAGACATCTCGGGCAAGGTGTTAATGACAGAGACAGGTGGTCATGGAGCCTGGTTGCTAAAGACATACAGGTAGATTGGATAATGACTGAGCTCGAGGAATCCAATATCGCATGTTTGAAAAATTGACCTAATATTTATATAGATTAAGAAGGGCTAAATTGAGGGACTGAGCTTGTAGAGTCATCAACAGTATTCAATGAATCGCCACATTGAGGAATTGCAAGACCACTGTAGTGAACAAGTATTTCAAGTTAGAAGTGAATGTTTGTTTTTAGAAAAATGGACCTGAATGACACCACTGTCACCGCCATTGCAAGGGTCATGACAATAGCTCCATTTTTTCTTCATAAAGTGGAGATAAAATTATTTGTAACAAATAATTTTTCATACAAATTTACTTTGGGGTCTAAAAACTTACGAGGATTACTGAACTGCACACCAACTGATATTCACAATCCTCTTATTCAGTTGTGCACTTTTGCAAATTCAGCCAATATTCTAATTAAATAGTACTACACTGTTCCCAGGAATAAACTTAATTGTTTAAAGTCTATCAAACCAAATTTGCC
Source organism: Solen grandis (assembly GCA_021229015.1). Taxonomy (NCBI): domain Eukaryota; kingdom Metazoa; phylum Mollusca; class Bivalvia; order Adapedonta; family Solenidae; genus Solen; species Solen grandis. The sequence continues at coordinate 44,896,450 of CM037795.1, read as the reverse complement.
TTAGTGCCTATTTCTGGAAGTTCAAATCCTCTAAAAAAACTAGTGTTTTTACCTTTTCCTTGTATGGTTCTGTGTCTAGATCAGGTCCCAGTGTGCCACGGTTCAGACGAACCTCTCGCTGCATCTTCTTGTAGTCATTGAGGTTGTAGACCTTGTACCAGGGGTGTTCATTGGGATCCTTGTTCTTCATTTTGCTGTAGATAGCTGCATAGCCTTCTGCCAGAGACTTCTAAAAAGAATGGCAAATATTAAATTCTTTTACATCAAAGAAAACTATACTGTTGCCAAGGGGCAGACTTATACCCCCCACCCACCCAGGAAAAGGTTGCAGGTTCAATTCCTACTCATGACAAACTTATATGGATTACACCTGTGTACGATTAATCAAAGCAGGTTTTGTTGGTATCCATCAAGTAGTGAAGAAGGAGCACACTTTAATAACATGTAATGTACATGAGATGCAAATTTGGTCAAAGGAGCATAATTTTAAACAAGAGCTATCAGAGGTCAGCACCCTCGACTATTCAAAATGCTTGTTGGTAAATCAAATGAAATCTATTTCAATTCTTGCCCTTCTTATACCCTGTAATAATAGTCAAAAATGATATACCTTGATAGTCTAATACTCCTAAATTGATTTATGGAGTCTAAAATCAATCCCATGCCTAGTTACTGAGACATAGGCATAATAACATTTTCACCAAATTTTCTATTGCATGCAAAACTTTAACCAAACTTTCTAAGTAAAAAAGGGGCCATAGTTTATATCAAATTCAGTCAAGAATTATCTACCTTGGTTGTCTGATGCCCTTGAACATATTCATAAACTTTCAAGTCAATATCATAAATGGTTATTGAGGTATAAGGTTGATAGTAACTTGCATGCAAAACTTTGACCAAAAGCTGCAATGCCAACACTGACGCAAGGGCGACTACAATAGCTCTCATATTCTTTGAATAGTCGAGCTAAAAAGGGGATATAACCCAACCTGTTATATATTACGCACATCTACAATGTGTAATGTTGAATGCAAGTAAGTTTAATTGAAATTCATCTAGTAGTTCTGAAGCAGTAGCTGGCAATGTATATGAGCTATCATAACAGTAATAGGGGCATAGTTTTCAAACAATGGGAGATAACCCAACCTCTTATAGATTACATACATGTATAATGAGTAATGATTAATCCCAGCAATTTTCATTGAAATATGTCCAGTAGTTATGGAGGAGTAGCCGGTAGATCCTTTTGTCTATAGACGGACAACCTGATTCCAGTATACCACCACCCCCTCCTCCCCTTTGTTGCAGGGAGGGGGTATAACAAGTAAATATATGTTCCGACCAAATTTTTTGTTGGTGCAATAAACAGTCTTCAACAAGAACTATCATTGAAGATGATGAATACCCAAAGACCCAGATACTGATTATGTCAAAGACAGTCTTGACTCAGTTAAAGGATAAAAATAAAACACACAAAAACAACTCTGATACTCTCATACAAAATATTCAATATAGATATAAAAAGGGGCAATGACTCGATACAAATGAAGCTGATCATGACATGCCAAAGACAGAGGATGTATGGTACAGTGGAGTATTGGATTTCAGGAGCAGTGAAGTAGTGGGTGTATTGTACAGTGAATTATTGGATTTTAGGTACAGTGGTTGTATGGTAGTGGAGTATTTTATAAGATTTTAGGTACAGTGGCATAGTGGTGTGCATAGTGAACTATTAGGATGGCCCTGTGTCTGTGTATCTGTCCATCATCAACAATTTCCTTTAAAGAACATCTCCTAAACTGCTGCCTGGATTTTTTCCAAAACTCCTCTTTCAATTATTCAAATCGTTTTGATAGCTTTAAAAAAGTAAGTTACAGGAGCTAAATACAAAAGGGCCATCATAGCTCTAGTCCTTCACCAGAGTACCATCAGCTTAATTGAACAATTCAATTTAACCTTGATTAAAATTTCTGATACAACTATACAAATAAGAGGACCATAGAGACCCTGTATCGCTCACCTGAATATAGGGTTACCTGAGGAGCATCTTTACTAAAACATTTTGAAATCTGGCCAGTAGTTTTGAAGGAGATAATATTTTAAGTTTTCATTTTTTTTTCTTTCCATTGTCATGGCAACCAGAATTCTACATGAATCAAGTTTATTTAAGCAATTTTTCTGAAGGTTCACCCAAGGATCATACCTGCCAAGTTTAATCAAATTCTGCCCAGCAGTTTCAGAGAAGCAGTTCAAAGTTTTCACTTTATACATTTATGGCAAATTAACCCAACCCCTGGCGGCCATATTTATTTACGTATCGGAATCAAGTTTATTTAAGCAACTCTTCTGAAGGTTCATCCCTGCAAAGTTTAATCAAATTCTGTCAAGCAGTTTCAGAAGCAGGGTGTTCAGTAGACTCTGAAGACCCTTGAGCCAAAATTTTCAAGGGTCAAATTAAGATTTCTGAGTGTCAATCATGCATAAAACACATAAATGTAAATAATTGTGTTTTAAACAAAAAATTGTGTATGTGTCTTGTTTTAAATTTTTTATAAAACTTTTTTTCATATCTCTATCTTTCTTATCTCTATTTTAACTCACCTGAGCACAATGTGCTCAAGGTGAGCTATTGAGACCAATGAATGTCCGTCGTCCGTCATCAACATTTAACTTACAATGGCATCTGGCCAATTTTAAAGAACTTTCACAGGAATGTTCCTTGGTTGAAGCGCTTTCATTGCTGTTGGATTCCATGCAGAACTCTGGCTACCATGGCAACGGAAAGAAAAAACATGAAAATTTTGAAAATCTTCTCCTCCAAAACTACTGGCCAGATTTCAGTTATTTGGCACAGATTTTCCTTGGGTCACTCTCTACCAAGATTGTTCCAATTATTTTGATCTGTTGAAAAACATGGCCGCCAGGGGGCGGAGCCCGTTTTCCTTATATGTATATAGTAAAAACTTTAAAAATCTTCTCCTCCAAAAGTACTTGCTGGATTTCACAGTAATTTGGCACAGATGTTCCTTAGGTAACTCTCTACCAAGATTGTTCAAATTATTTTCATATGTTGAAAAACATGGCTGCCAGGGGGCTAAGCCCATTTTCCTTATATGTATATAGTACAAATTTGAAAATTCTTCTTGTCCTACAGTAATCACTCGACTTATGGCTGGCAGAGCCCATTTTCCACAATATTATAAGATATTTATTGTTTCTTTTCTGTCCACTTATACTTGAATCTCAGGTGAGCCACCAAGGGCCATCATGGTCTTCTTGTTTTATTATTATATTATGTCATTGAAGAAAATGTAAGTTATTGCATTAATTTACTTAACAGTAATATTTCTCAGCAATTGATTATTTGAATCTGATTTAAAAAAAAAAAAAAAAAAAAAAAAAGAGGTGTAAGTTATAGTGATGAATACAGTTGTTTCACAACAGTACTTCAAAAGTTTGGTAAATTCTATGATAACATATCAAATAACTTTAATTTTCAAGTTTTCAAAAGAGAAAGCAAATCCACGAAAACCCATGACATTTTGAAAAACAATTCAATTTTCATTATTTTTTATTCAAATGGTTTGAAAAAGGTGTTCATCTACATTGCAAAAAAACTAAAAATACTATGCAAATTATCAAAAATATGTCTTTTTAGCTTATATTCACAAAACAAGAGGGCCATGATGGCCCTGAATCGCTCACCTGAGTACCATTGCTTCAACTGATGTCAAGGTTTTTAAACAGACAAGGATTCTGATATAACTTAATCTAAAACATTTTACCCCTGACAATACTACACACCAAATATCTAAGCAATGGGCTATATGGTTTCAGAGAAGACTTGGGCGCAGGGTCATTTATCACCGTAGGGCCAAGACTTTGAAAATCTTTGTAATGAACCATTAGATGCTACTACATACCAAAAATCTTAGCTCTAGGCCTTATTGATTCATAGAAGAAGATTTTTTTAAGATTTTCCTATTTAACTCTATGTAAAACAAGTGACCCCAGGTGTGGGGTCATTTATCACCATTGGGCTATGATTTGTACAATCTTGGTAGTGGCTACATACCAAAATCTAGCTCTAGGCCTATGGATTCATAGAAGAAGATTTTTTAAGATTTTCCTATATAACTCTGTGTAAAACAAGTGACCCCTGATGCGGGGTCATTTATCACCATAGGGCTATGATTTGTACAATCTTGGTAGTGGCCCATAAGATGATGCTTCATACCAAATATCTAAGCTCTAGGCCTTATGCATTCATGGAAGAAGATTTTTTAAGATTTTCCTATATAACTCTATGTAAAACAAGTGACCCCTGGTGCGGGGTCATTTATCACCATAGGGCTATGATTTGTACAATCTTGGTAGTGGCCCATAAGATGATGCTACATACCAAATATCTAAGCTCTAGGCCTTATGATTCATGGAAGAAGATTTTTTAAGATTTTCCAATATAACTCTATGTAAAACAAGTGACCCCTGGTGCGGGGTCATTTATCACCATAGGGCTATGATTTGTACAATCTTGGTAGTGGCCCATAAGATGATGCTTTATACCAAATATCTAAGCTCTAGGCCTTATGGATTCATAGAAGAAGATTTTTTAAGATTTTTCTATATAACTCTATGTAAAACAAGTGACCCCTGGTGCGGGGTCATTTATCACCATAGGGCTATGATTTGTACAATCTTGGTAGTGGCCCATAAGATGATGCTACATACCAAATATCTAAGCTCTAGGCCTTATGGATTCATAGAAGAAGATTTTTAAAGATTTTTCTATATAACTCTATGTAAAACAAGTGACCCCTGGTGCGGGGTCATTTATCACCATAGGGCTATGATTTGTACAATCTTGGTAGTGGCCCATAAGATGATGCTACATACCAAAAATCAAAAGGTTAGGCCTTGTGGTTTCGGAGAAGAAGATTTTTTCAAGTTTTTCCTATATTAGCCTATGTGAAATCAAGTGACCCCTGGGGCGGGGCCAATTTTGACCCCAGGGTCATAATTTGTACAATCCTGGTAGAGAGTCATAAGATGATGCTACATACCAAAAATCAAAAGGCTAGGCCTTGTGGTTTCAGAGAAGAAGATTTTTTAAATTTTCATTTTTAAAATCTATTTTTAGCTCCTGTGACCTAATTATGCGATGGACCAGAACCATTTATACAACTTTAGTAGAGCTTTTTTTTATAGTTAAAGGCGAATAACTCCTGACCTTATTGGCCAATATAAGCCATAATCAAATTTGATAGAGAGTTTAAGGTCATAAGTATTGTCATTAAGTTTGACTGAATTTAATATGAATTATGGCCCCTTTTAACTTAGAAATTTTGGTTAAAGTTTTGCATGCAATAAAATATTTGCTTAAAGTTTTGCAGCAAGCTTCTATCAGCCTTATATCTCAAAAAACATTCATGGTATTGACTTGAAAGTTAATGAATAAGTTAAGGGACATCAGACAACAAAGGTAGATAACTCTTGATGGAATATATTATAAATTATGGCCCCTTTTTAACTTAGAAATTTTGGTTAAAGTTTTGCATGCAAGGTACTTTCATGCTAATATCTCAGTATCCAGGCATGCAATGATTTGAAACAACTTAAATACATTTAGGGGTATCATACTATCAAGGTAGATAACTTTTGATGGAATATATTACAAGTTATGGCCCCTTTTTAACTTGAAATTTTGGTTAAGTTTTGCATGCAAGGTACTTTCATGCTAATTTCTCAGAATCCAGGCATTCAATTGATTTGAAACATCTTTAATGTGTTTAGGGGTATCATTCTATAAAGGAAGATAACACTTGATGGAATATTTTAAAAATTATGACCCCTTTTAACTTAGAATTTTTCTTAAATTTTTGCATTTAAGCTACTATCCAGCTTATATCTCAGAAACTGCTTGTGGAATTGACTAGAAAGTTAAGGAGTGTCTTCAGGGGCATCAGAAAACCAAGGAGGATAACTTTTGGACTGAATTTTATGCAAATTATGGCCCTTTTCTTGCTTGGATTTTTGGTTAAAGTTTTGCATGCACAGTGTTATTATTCTTATGTCTCAGTAACTAGGCATGGAATTGATTTTAGACTTCATAAAAATATTTTGGGGTATCAGACTATAGGTATATCATTTTTGACTATTATGTACACGGTATGAAAAGGGCAAGAAATGAAAGAGATTTTAGTTGATTTACCAACAAGCATTTTGAATAGTCGAGCGTGCTGTCCTCTGACAGCTCTTGTTTTTATTAAAAGGAGCATAACTCCTGACCTTATTGGCCAATATCAGCCATAATCATACTTGTCCAGGAGATTATGGTCATAAACATTGTCATAAAGTTAGATGAAGTCAAAGTTTTACGCAGAAGACTAGTAGACGTCGCTCTCACGTCATGCCAGATAACGTTACATTTTGGCGCCAAACCTTTCATCTGTTAGGCATTTACTTAGTGTAATCAATAATTAATATATAGCAATTTCAAAGTCCTCTGTGAATCGCTACATTGGTTATCCTGGCAAGTATGTACTTCTAGAAAGCCATTTCCGGTTAGTAATTTTATAATTATAAAGTCTCTCTTTACAGCTATATATATTTAATTGACTTATTTTTAATACTTTTTGAGATATAGCCACAGTCTCAAAACTTTACGGACAACCCTCGTATGTTTATAAAGTCTAAAATCAATCCCATGCCTAAGTTACTGAGACATAAGCATAAGAACATTGTGCATGCAAAACTTTAACCAAAATATCTAAGTTAGGAAAGGCCCACAATTTGTATAAAATTTAGTCAAGAGTAATGCCCCTGAATACACTGAATTCAAGACAATACCATAAATGATTTCAGAGATATAACTTGGATAGTAGTTTGCATGCAAAACTTCAACCAAATTTTCTAATGCATACAAAAATTTCAAACCAAACTGCCCTCAGCAGTTACTTCCCTTTATCCATACAGTAATCACTGCCACTAAGCATATCACATGACATTTGGATCACAGTAAGACGGTTCAACAAAATGACGTAATCTATACACAAAACTTGCAAGTCCTCTTCTGATAAAAGGCCTTATGAGGCCTCATGAATTTCTACTGTTGTGTATTGTTTAGGTGCTTTACCTATGGTTACTAGCAATCGATACTGGTATTTAATGTATTGTTTTGACCTGAATTTAACCAGATTTGATCATTTCTCTCAATTGACGTTTCTATAGTTTGAATGGTAAAAACTCACGTTGTATAATTGAAAAAATTTCATTTTTATACAGTGATAATTTGGAAAAAGTTTTAAATAATAGAGATTTGGGATTTGTCGGTCTTGTTTTGATAAAGTAGGATCATCTTACAATTATGTGAAGACCGTAAATGAAAAAATATCTGTAATTGCAAACAAGGAACCACCACAGTGTTTTAAATGTATGAACAGTCCACTGACTTCCAACTTTAAACCAGCTTCAGCTTTTAGATCAATAAAAATATCAAAAACAAGGGTTAGGACTAACACAAAAACCAGATTTTTCATGATTAATGTTCGCTTATATAAACATGCAATTGATTATGAAGACAAATAGGAATATTGGATGAGAAGCATAGTTATCATCCAGAAACTCATTTTTCTGTTTTAAGTCACAGTGACCTTAACCTTGACCTGGCTGACTTTAAATAAAATAACAAGCAAGCTCTTCATATTAGCTAGCTATATATAAAGTTTGGTATTGATATGTTTTCTCTGACTCCAGTTATAAGGTTTTCCCTGTATCTTTTTTTTATTTTAGACACAGTGACCTTGACCTTGACCCAGCTGACTTCAAATGCAATACCAAGCAAGCCCTTATATAGTATATAGTAGATAGCAAGCCCTTATATAGTATAGTATGTTACGACCAATTTGATGAAATGGCGCAACAAAGAAAAGCCAGCAACAAACTAGTTAACTATATATATTTTAATTATAAACAAGTAACAAATATCAATATGAATATCACAACATACAGTGTCTTAAAATTATTATAACAAATTAGTTTGATCCTTGTCTGACTGATAAAATTTAAATATAACCTGAGTAATCCAATAGATATGTCCTTTATCCAAATGTTAGTCCGAAATTAATTCCACACTGTTGAATGACCCACACTTGATGAATCTCCAAAACAAGTCTGCTAAAACAAGTCTCCTCAACCAGTCTGCTCAATAACAAGTCTGCTCTGCTCTCCCTAAAAACCCCTTCCTTATACCCCTGTTACACTTATACTCGTCCTCAGTACGACCTAAAAGTTCTAGCGAAACTGGCTTGAACGGCGTGAAAACGAAGTGGTCGTAGTAACAACGTATTGATATCTGTTTACGATCGTTATAGACGAGTTTGGACGACTTTGGTCGAGATGGCCTCTCCAAAGTTTTGAACAGACTCAAAATTTCTGAAAAGGTACACCGTTCTGAAATAAAACGTAGTGCTATCGTATCGAAAACGAGATGGTCGTATTGCGAACGTAACAGTCGTACTGCAAACGGACTAAGGACGTTCTGGGACGTAGTGCGATCGACTTGCTGTTAGAAGTGCGATCTCGCAACGATCTTGCTAGTTTCTAACTCGTTTATCTCATCCAGAGACCGACCTATCTAGATTGCATAACGTTTTTAGTGCGTCCTTACTTCGTCTTTTTTGATAAAAGCAAAACAGATAGTTCCTTACACGATTCTACACAGTCCTAAGCATTTGCAGTACGTCCTTAGTACGCTCTATCCGTGTCAAGTACGAATTGTTGCGTTTGTATCCAGTCCTTTCAACGACCATTCCGTTTGCAGTGCGATCAAAACAGGAGGGTATAAATACGGATCGTCCTCTCATAGGATCATAGAAAAGTCACGCATTTACCATGGATGACGTTGCTGTAGTGAATTTGTTAAATTTTGGATTAATTCGGTTCTTGGTAGAAATAGAAGAACAGAACAATGTTCAGCAGGGTCAGAGGAGGAGGAGAAGAACGTGTTGGGTGAGGAACTGGTTAAAACCGGAGAGACGGTTAGCTGTTGGACATTATCATCAGCTGATGGAGGAGCTCCGTCTGGATGACCAGGAGTCCTTCTACAACTTTTTGAGAATCACCCCTCTTATTTTTTCTTGGAGGCATGCTTTCAACAATGTGAATTGTTTGAAGCGTCAAACTAGAATGAGGGCTTCCTGAAAAGTGCCGAGTTTTTATAGGTCGGACCAGAACTTGCACTCAGTTACGATCTGAACGTACTGAGGACGGGACAAGGACGTAGTGAGATCGAGTTGAACGGTCTGCAAACGAGGTAGTCGAGTTAAGGACGGGAGTGGACGTTACGGGAACGAACTAGAACTAGTAACGAAACGGACGCGAACTAGCTGTAGTCGGACTAGAACTGTTTGAATACGTTGTATATGGTCGTTTTATCCCGTTCTGAACGGTCTGCTGACGGTCTGAGGACGGAATTGTCGAGTCAACAACGGTGTGTGAACTAGTTGATTGTATTCTAGCCATATTTTGGCTAAATCTCTCCGTTTTAACCCGACGTCAACTCGTTTTATAAGGTTTTCGGGAGCCCTATAGGACGTAGTCAAAACGGGCTCTAGTGTAACAGGAGCATTATATATACTTGAGCAAAATATTCTAGAAACAACCATACTATTCTTCAAAAAAGAATGTTCTAAAGTGTAAACAAGTTACATAAGACTTCAAGAATTTTCTGTAGAAAGAAAGAAAGTTCCAGTAAACAAATATACCAGTAAACAAGTTATTTTTAGAACAGGGATCGCCTAATAGATCACTCCAGAACAAAACTAGTAAACAAGTTATTCTTAGAATAGGGAGTTCCCTCTACAGTGTTGTGTACACAGAACTTGGTTAGGTATAATATGTAACAAGTACCGTATTTACTCGACTATAAGACGGGTTTTTTGCTGTCTGATCAGGGTTTAAAAGTTGGGGGGTCGTCTTATAGGCGGGGTCCACCAGTCTGGTAAAGTTTCCCCAACTTAAGTTGCCGTATGAATGAAGCTTCGTAGCGGTATGCAATTATGCAGCCGTATATTCTTCTCATTTTCAATCGTTAGATAAATATTAGAAATGAATTGCATGACATAAATGACTAAATATTATTGTAAGATTGTTTAATCAAAAGTTTTTTGCACCAATATGAATTTATTGGAACATTTTAAGCATTTTATCTTTTCTGCAAGCGGTTTCGGGGAAACACATGGTGCTCATTAGAACTGCTTGTTCATAAAATCTTCTTGTGACACCTCGACGTAAATAAAGCATTGAAATACACAAGATGTTTTCGTTATGATTTGTTTAATTTATGCTTTTTTTAATAAGTTAATTAACATTTACAATGAAAAAAAAATGGTATTGATTAACAATCCAGAAAAATTGGTAAGAAAATCAGTGTAGTTTCACACTAACGGTTCTCACGGGCACCGTCAAAACCCGTACATACCAGACCGTACACAACCGTAACATTACAAGTTCTGAAAATGAAAATGAGTTGTTTTTGAGATTTATTATGAAAATGAAATTTTTGAAGTAAAATTAATTTTAATTAGTAAATACTTACCTGTTATTACTTCAGGTATGTGTCTATTTGTGCACAGCTTCCAAAACAGAGTCCGCAAAATAAACCATTCCCTAAAAACCCCTAGTTACCGGAAGTGTAACCCCCGTTCTCCAATTGTGTTTTGGAAGCCATCGAGTTTTTGTGGGTAACCTCGTGTCACCTTTCTTGATCGCTTCTGTGCTCTAACAGCTCTCCATATTTCCTTTCATAGCCTCGGCTGTGTTTATATATATTTTGTTTATTCTATTGCGTGTAGAATTTTCATTCCTTGTCCCGTATCGGGATTTTTAATATTAAGGTAATGCATTTAATCAAAAGTTTGTTTCATTTTTTGTGAAATTATTCCGAACTTAGCAAGATTTTCATGGTATACTTTAAAAATTTTCGGCGGTAAATTACCGTTCGTCGAACTGCATTTGAATTTTTTTACCCCGTCTTATAAACGGTTCAAAGCAAAATACTACAGATTTGGGGATTGGGAGAATAGTCTTATAGTCGAGTAAATACGGTATATAGCCCAAGTATAGATATGTAATCTCTGACTTAAGTTATCATCCAAAAACTTATTTTCTATTTTTAGTCACAGTAACCTTGACCTGGCTGACTTGAAATACAATACCATGCAAGCTCTTCATATAAGCTACCTGTACAAAAATTTGGTATTGATATATCATGTATGACTCAAGTTATCATCCAGAAACGAAAGTTTGACGCCGCCAGCCTGCCCAACTGCCCGTTCAACGACATTCGCCAATCTAATAACCAGAATTTTTCTTTGAACTAGATGTGGGTGTTCCTCGGAACACTTGTGTCGCCTGCATTTAAGCATGTTTGATGAAAGAATTGACTAGAAAATCGATCTTTTGACAAATTATTGATAAAGCATAATCTATTTTGTGAGGTACAAAATAACACCAAATCACACACACACACACACACACACACACACACACACGCACATATATATATATATATTTTATTTTTTTTGGGGGGGGGGGGGGGGGGGAATAAAATATTCAAACAGTGCAATATGTAATAATTTTCCCGAGCACTTTCGACTATACAGTCTTCATCAGAGGAGTGTCAGAATGACTATGAATTCAAAACATTAACTGTAAGAAAAATTATGACGTCATTAAGCACTTATGACGTTAATTATATATATGTTGCAAGTTTGTAGTCATCATTATCATTATTGAGTTATCATTCTTGTGTACTGCACTCAGACCAATGAGATCTATCTACTATAAATGTTTAAGGCAACACTTCAAATACTTTATGAGTTATGTCCTGGACAAAAATTAAGACTGAAAATCAACAAAGGGCAATAACTCAGAAAATATTAAAGTCAGAGTTATCATTCTTGTGCACTGCACTCCACCTCAATGTGATCTATCCATGTTTTAAGTTTCAAGGTGATACCTCAAATACTTTTTGAGTTATGGTCCGGACAAAAATAAAATCTCAGAATCAACAAAGGGTAATAACTCAGAAAATACGAAAGTCAAAGTTATCATTCTTGTGCACTGCACTCCACCTCAATGTGATCTATCCATGTTTTAAGTTTCAAGGTGATACCTCAAATACTTTTCGATTTATGCTCCGGACAAGAAAGTGTGACGCCGACGCCGCCGACGACACCAACGACGACGACGACGGACAAAGTGATCCCTATGTGTCTGCCATGCTATGCAGGCGACACAAAAATGGTTAACAAGGAGATCTTTACCATTATCATCTACCTTACCCAATGACAATGTGTGTGCAGAGGCATCATGCAGATGGGTTTTTTCATGTCCCCTTAGTGCTCATATTGCCCCTTTGCCTACTGTCAAATTTCAAGTTGACCACTAGAAGGTCGTTTGTTGAAATTACAAACGAAACGGCTTTCCGTTTGCTTATCGCAAAGGGATCAAGTTCAACATTTAAGAAATATATAGCTTACTTATGCTTAATCATTGATGATCTGATTTAAACACTTTAATTTTTTAACATATTTTTTCGCATCTGAAACTACGGCTTTTTAATTAACAGTTTAAAAATCACTGATTCAATAGTTGATTTGATATGATCTTTTGTTCTATAACTACTGTTTGAATATCATTGTTTTCAAGTAGACATTCTGTGAAACATGGATAACTGCCTCCCATGTTCGATGACGTAATCACTTGAAAATTTTAAGACTTTATGAACGTCATAAGTTTCGGAATTTTTGAAAGTTTAAAGTTCTCTGGTCAAGTTGGCGATTTCATAAGAATATTTAATAATTCTTAATCAAATTTGCATGACGTCTTAACCACGTGATTAAGCAAACATTTCTTGCAGTATGTACTTTTTTTTAATTTTAACTCTATCAATTCTGAAAATTTGATAAATTTTAAATTATAATAAGAGCAAAAGAAATCTATAAGATGATTGCTTCATTTAAACTGTATAAGTCGTGAGACATTAATTGAGATTTACTAAAAAATAATGATATCTTTTAAAGATTTTTTGTCTTTTCAATGATGTCATAATTAACCTCGTGACTTAAAAAAGAGAATCCTTGAAAAATAGAAGTCGGGACCGATATGCTGTTCAATTTTCATACTTTTAAATCCTTTTAAACATTAGAATATATATGTTAGGAGCTAAAGTTAAAAAAACTTTATTTTACCATTAAATCTTTATCGTTTTAAATTTGGAAATTTGAATGCCAAGCTGCACAGCTACATCTTAACATACATCTTCTGTGAAAATATCATGACAGTCTGATCAGAATTAAAGGTTCTAAAGTGCGAACAAACTTTTGGAGCTGACGTCAAATCTGACGTCATTTGACGTCGTTGAAAATAAATTAAAAATAAATGAATTTATAAATATTAACTTTTTAATCACTGCAATTCAACTTTCAAAAAGATTGAGTAAAAAGTCATGATGCCAGAGCAAGAGAAATGTTAAACAAGAGCTGTCAGAGGACAGCACGCTCGACTATTCAAAATGCTTGTTGGTAAATCAAATGAAATGATTTCAATTCTAGCCCTTCACATACTCTGTACATAATAACAGTCAAAAATGATATACCTTGATAGTCTGATACCCCTTAATATTTTTATGATGTCTAAAATCAATCTCATGCCTAGTTACTGAGACATAAGCACAATGACACTGTGCATGCAAAACTTTAACCAAAAATCCAAGTTAGAAAAGGGCCATAATTTGCATCAGTCCACCTTAGTTTTCTCATGCCCTTGAAGACACTCCTTAACTTTCTAGTCAATTCCACAAGCAATTTCTGAGATATAAGCTGGATAGTAGCTTGAATGCAAAAATTTAACCAAAATTCAAAGTTAAAAGGGGGTCATAATTTTTAATATATACCATCAAGTGTTATCTTCCTTTATAGTATGATACCCCTAAGCATATTAAAGATGTTTCAAATCAATCCCATGCCTGGACTCTGAGACATAAGCATGAAAGTACCTTGCAAAACTTTTAAAAATTTTTGGCCATAACTTGTAATATATTCCATCAAAAGTTATCTACCTTGAAAGTATGATACTCCTAAAATATTAAAGATGTTTCAAATCAATCCCATGCCTGGATACTGAGATATAAGCATAAAAGTAACTTGAATGCAAAACTTAAACCAAAATTTCTAAGTTAAAAAGGGCAATAATTTGTAACATATTCCATCAACAGTTATCTACCATGAAAGTATGATCCCCCTAAACATATTAAAGATGTTTCAAATCAATCCCATGCCTGGATACTGAGATATAAGCATAAAAGTAACTTGCATGCAAAATTTTAACCAAAATTACTAAGTTAAAAAGGGCCATAATTTGTAACATAATCTATCAAGAGTTATCTACCATGAAAGTATGATACCCCTAAACATATTAATGATGTTTCAAATCAATCCCATGCCTGGATACTGAGATATTAGCATGAAAGTACCATGCATGCAAAACTTTAACCAAAATTTCTAAGTTAAAAAGGGGTCATAATTTGTAACATATTCCATCAAGAGTTATCTACCATGAAAGTATGATACCCCTAAACATATTAAAGATGTTTCAAATCAATCGCATGCCTAGATACTGAGATATAAGCATGAGAGTATCTTGCATGCAAAACTTTAACCAAAATTTCCAAGTTATAAAGGGGCCATTACTCATATTAAATTCAGTCAAGAGTTATCTATCTTGGTTGTCTGATGCCCCTGAACATACTTATAAACTTTCAAGTCAATACCATAAATGGTTATTGAGATATAAGGTTGATAGTAACTTGCACGCAAAACTTTAACCAAAAGCTGCAACGCCAACGCCGACACCAGGGCGACTACAATAGCTCTCATATTCTTCGAATAGTCGAGCTAAAAATGCTTTTTTGTCTTTTTAATGACGTCATAACCACGTGACTTAAAAGAAAATCATTCAGAAAAAAAAACAAAAAACCTCTATGCTGATAATTATACTGTCCAATTTTCATTTTTCTAACGCATCAGGGGGCTTTGTAACATTAAAATATATTTTTAGGACATAAGTTCGAAACTCGGTTTTGCCATGAAAATTTTATATTTTCCAATTTGGAAATTTGAATGCCAAGGTGCACATCTACATCCTAAAATACATCTTCTGTGAAAATATCAAGATAATCAGACCAGAATTGAAGGCTCTAGAGCGCGAACAAACTTTTGAAGCTAACGTCAAATCTGATGTCATTGAAAATTAAAAATAAATGAATTTATAAATTTAAACTTTTTAATTGCTGCAAAACAATTTTCAAAAAGATCGAGTCAAAAGTAATGATACCAGAGCAAAAGAACTTTTTCAAAAATATGCTTTTTGTCTTTTGTATGACGTCATAACCACGTGACTTGAGATAAAGTCCTTCAGGAAATAGAAAGCAGACCTCTTGGCCAATATGCTGTCCAATTTTCATGCTTCTAACGCATAATTATTCTGTTATTCATATTGTTTTTAGGACCTAAGTTCGAAACTCGGTTTTTGCCATAAAATCTCAATCTTCTCAAATTTGGAAATTTGAATGCCAAGGTGCACATCTACATTCTAAAATACATCTACTGTGAAAATATCAAGAAAATCGGATCAGAATTGAAGGCTCTAGAGCGAGAACAAACTTTTGAAGCTGACGTCAAATCTGATGTCATTTGACGTCATTGAAAATTGAAAACACTTGATTTTAACAAGAGGGCCATGATGGCCCTGAATCGCTCACCTGAGTACCATTGCTTCAACTGATGTCAAGGTTTTTAAACAGACAAGGATTCTGATATAACTTAATCTAAAACATTTTACCCCTGACAATACTACACACCAAATATCTAAGCAATGGGCTATATGGTTTCAGAGAAGACTTGGGCGCAGGGTCATTTATCACCGTGGGGCCAAGACTTTGAAAATCTTTGTAATGCACCATTAGATGCTACTACATACCAAAAATCTTAGCTCTAGGCCTTATTGATTCATAGAAGAAGTTTTTTTTAAGATTTTCCTATTTAACTCTATGTAAAACAAGTGACCCCTGATGCGGGGTCATTTATCATCATAGGGCTATGATTTGTACAATCTTGGTAGTGGCCCATAAGATGATGCTTCATACCAAATATCTAAGCTCTAGGCCTTATGCATTCATGGAAGAAGATTTTTTAAGATTTTCCTATTTAACTCTATGTAAAACAAGTGACCCCTGATGCGGGGTCATTTATCATCATAGGGCTATGATTTGTACAATCTTGGTAGTGGCCCATGATGCTACATACCAAATATCTAAGCTCTAGGCCTTATGGATTCATAGAAGAAGATTTTTTAAGATTTTCCTATATAACTCTATGTAAAACAAGTGACCCCTGATGCGGGGTCATTTATCATCATAGGGCTATGATTTGTACAATCTTGGTAGTGGCCCATAAGATGATGCTTCATACCAAATATCTAAGCTCTAGGCCTTATGGATTCATAGAAGAAGATTTTTTAAGATTTTTCTATATAACTCTATGTAAAACAAGTGACCCCTTGTGTGGGGTCATTTATCACCATAGGGCTATGATTTGTACAATCTTGGTAGTGGCCCATAAGATGATGCTACATACCAAAAATCAAAAGGTTAGGCCTTGTGGTTTCGGAGAAGAAGATTTTTTCAAGTTTTTCCTATATTAGCCTATATGAAATCAAGTGACCCCTGGGGCGGGGCCAATTTTGACCCCAGGGTCATAATTTGTACAATCCTGGTAGAGAGTCATAAGATCATGCTACATACCAAAAATCAAAAGGCTAGGCCTTGTGGTTTCAGAGAAGAAGATTTTTTAAATTTTCATTTTTAAAATCTATTTTTAGCTCCTGTGACCTAATTATGCGATGGACCAGAACCATTTATACAACTTTAGTAGAGCTTCATCCAAGGAACATTCCTGCAAAATATTTTTCAAATTGGCCGAGCCGTTTAGGAGGAGATGTTGTTTGAAGCAATTGTTGACGCCGGACGCACGGACGCCGGACGCCGGACAAAAGGCGATCAGAAAAGCTCACCTTGAGCACTTTGTGCTCATGTGAGCTAAAAATGTATACTTTTTTGTCGAAGCATTTTAATTTTCATGTTGCTTGGCCATTGGCAACATATATAAATTAACTCTTGAATAAGAAGAAGAAGAAGAAGAAAAATAAACATAACAAACCCTATACGTTTTCCGCAAGCCGTAATGAATGCAGTATTCAAAATACTGAAAAACACTTTGATAAAAATCCCCTAGAATTGTCAAATACAGTGCCTGCCTTATCCTGCTTGAAGCAGTGTGATATAGAAGGTGAAATAAATGATCATTATATTAAAAATACTGTGGAGCAAATGTTTTCTAATTTGGCAATTATTTTTCTTTTTACATCAATAAATATAAAAGCTTGAGTAGTTTTGAAAATATGATTTATTATGCATTGCAAAATTAGCCATATGAGAAAATTTCATACTTTGAGTTAATCACTTAAATTGACATTAAAGTGACATTATGACATTGTGCACTTTCTGCTGTCAAGATGTTCTGAGTTAGTTTTTTCTTTTCTACAGATAGTTGATTTTAGTGTTGATTGACCAATATTAAAATGAAAATGGCTAATGTTAAACAGAGTTAAATAGAAAAATCAAATGTAAAAAATTTAAAATGACGCCTCAGTCTTTTTTATCACTCAAATGTTACTGATTAATTCTAAAAAATATTTACAGAAATTTCCTCGAGTCAATTGAATGTAAAATTGAAAGCTATTATGGTGAAATTTATTTTAGACTTTACCTATACACTCATCAATTATACACAGATGGGCATAATGCTACCTTAATAGGTGCACTGAAGAAATAAAACCTTTTCATGTGCATCATGTTAACATTCAGATTGTTGGATATTAAAGTTAATAATGAATAAGCAGGTTTAAATCTACAAAAAAAAAAAAAAAAAAAAAAAAAAAAAAAAAAATATATATATATATATATATATATATATATATATATATATATATATATATATATATATATATATGTTTGACTGCATATTCCAACATTCAGTATTCATTAAGGCCTCAAGGTGGGAAAAAAGGATAGAATAGAGCCCTTCTTCTATTCCTTTAAAATCAATATCTGGCTGCATGTCACTAAAAGGTAGGATAAGGGAAGATATGCCATAATCCTTCAATTGTTTCAGCTGGTCCTCTTGAATGATATTTAATGGAGAAATCACCAACACTGCAGTTCTGCTGTACCCCCTCCTCTTCATAATGCTTGGTAGCAACTGATATCTGATACTCTTACCATATCAAACTGGTACAATTAAATCTCTTCCCTCAGTAATAATTTTCTAACAATCTAATTGTTTCTGTTTTAAAACCATAGATGGATTTAAGTCATAAACACATTCTTTTAAAAGTTGTTCCATATTCTGATATTTATGTTTGTTTACATTGGTTATGTTACAGTAACATAATTTTTACAGTGTTGCAAAAAAAAAAAATTTAAACATAAAACATTTTTTAACAATTCTTAAAACAAGAGGGCCAAGATGCATGGCCCTGTATCGCTCACCTGAGTAAGATAGCTGTGTTAGGCAAAATGACAAAAAATCTGCATCTAAAGTGTTTTTCTAACATTTGACTAAGTGACCTACATATTGATCCTACTTGAATTTGCACTCAACTGGGAATTCATGCAGTCATCATTCATATCAAGTTTCATGAAGAATGGGCCAAAACTATGGCCTCTAGAGTGTTCACAAGTGCTCAGGTGAGCTAAAAAGGTAAAAGAAAAATGTGTATATCAGAAATCCTTATAAATGCCTACTTGTGGTTGCAGAGATCTATGCCAAAGAATGAAGGGGAGATAACTGCGTGGAGACTAAGTCAAATAGTGGCCATAATCTGCATTATATTCAGTCAACAAAAGCTGTCAGGGAGACAGCACTCAACTATTCTCAGTGCTTTATAGCATAAAAACAAGAGGGCCATGATGGCCCTGAATTGCTCAACTGAGAAACATTGCCCTCAATGCCAATTACTGTATTATGAGTCATACTGAATACATAATCCATGCAGAAATACAGCAAGATCATCTAAATTCAACACAAAAATTGTACCTGCCATCTTAACTTTGAAGGTCATAGCTCTAGTAAGTCTATATCGATGGCTCAACGCAAAACTGTCGTAACTCCGTTTTTTAAAATTGTTCAGGAGAAGGAAAAAACTTTCTGAATTTATTTGTGTTGGATATATTACAAGTGTTTTAACATAAAATTGCTGCATTATATGTCAGTTTTAATAAACTTCATTGTATTTTTTACAACATTTAATAAAAAAGGTGATTTTGAGGATAAACTGACTTACTACAGTTTTCCACTTCAAATGTTAGGTTTCATCGAAAAGAAAATCAATGCAACACTGTAGTATCTTGACTTACAACAGTATTCCACCTCATATCATATGAATTCTGGAAAATTGGTTTATGCAACACTGTATCAATATCATTTTCACCAGTTTTAAATGATATAAAAAGGGGTCCATTAGGTATAACAAACAAATTCATAACAAGGGGACATTCCAGGGTTGATGACAAACTTTGATGACCAACGTTTTGACCTTTTGAGGAATTTTTTATCAATGCATGCTTAATATTATTAGAGCCATACAAGTATTACTCTAATAACTAAACTAGAGTACATCAGGTTGAGAGACCCCAGGTATTTGAATTGAAAATGTGCAAATAGTTCATTAACACCATTTAAACTTAATATTTTTATAACTGCAAGTGTTATTAAAGACAGTTTAAAGTGCTGTCAATGAACAACATAAAGAAACCAATGTCCATGACAATACCTCATGTAGGTAAACCAATGACCTAATAACCTAACAACAATTCCCATCTCTGATATAGGTATGTGCAAAGAGCAAATCAAGAGAAGTTATGTGTATGATAATGTGACAGCAAGATAATGAGAGATGCGTAAAATTGCTCATATCAATGAAAAATATACTAAGTTTTCTCTTCAATTTATTGTTGATTAAACCAAATATATATATCTCTCATTAGATCACAGAACACTTTTATGAATGATACTCATGTAAAGCATTTGTCTGTTAATTGTCTCCAAGACGTGAAGCGTCTCAGCGAGATTTCATTCAAATTCCATTCACCTGTTGTTGTTGTTTTCTTGTCACAGGAAAAAACATTTTTTTCGGACAGCTTTAGGTTAACAATGCAGACAAGCTTTTGAGCAGATATTATATCATAAAACAATTTGTATAACTTCTTAACAAATAATTTTATCATCTGCATCATCATCAGCATCTTAATACTGGGTATAACTTTTTCCCCGTTTTCCTGTTTGCTGCTCTCCACACTTTTCTATCCATAGCATCAACTGTCTTGAGGAAACAAAGATTTACTCCACACTTTTCAAATAACAAACTCTGTTATACTATCAGTTTTTTAGACAGTATTTGTTTCAAATAGTTTAGTTTAATTTTGGTTTCAAATACAGTCATTTGCATCATTTGATCATTTTGTTTTTCTGTATTTCCAGATATGTACACATTTTTTTTACATTTTGGAGGGAAATTAAGGATACTGTATAAAAGTATTTAATTGTATTAACAAAACCCTGACTATCATTCTGCATTATTCATATCTAAATGATTTAAAAGAATCGCCATGATTTAAATCTGACATTTTAATTGTTTTACGGTATTAAACATCACTAAAGAAAAAGTTTTCTTCACACTTTCACCTGCTACTTTGAGGACTTACACATTTTCACATGGGAGTAGGAAGAAAAAGGGGTTGTGAACAGCAGGAATGGTTTACTTACAAACAAAACTAGCTCCCAACAATTTCATGACCAGTGAGGACAGCAGACCCATTGCAGATTATAAATGACAGTACTTGATAAGACCTTCTAAGGGGGTCATCAAAATAGATCCTGTGCCTGTTCTTTATGAGCAGGAATCATACTATTTTGAAAATACATTTGGAAGAACCTGATTCTTGAGCTGCTGCTAAAGCATCATTTAGTGTCAATACATAAAGGACACAGAATTTCACTTCTTTTTCTGATTGAGTGTTCCATGCAGTGGCTGCTGCTTTATAAAAGTCTGTTGACCAGTAAAGGGCATTCAAAATTATACATGTATCTACATAAATTTGGTCACTCTGTCTAAAATGCCATCCATAATTTCATCTTTCCAGTTGGATGTTGGAAATCAATGTACATACAATATTGGTGACACAGTGTTTTTTCTACTGTCAAACTCTTCACAACCCTGACGGATTGTTGTAGCATGTGCTTAGATCATGGTGGGAAATGTGAAGAATTTTAGATAGAAATTGGTGAAGTTCATCACTGCATGAGAAGTTAAATTTAAAACTGACACTTTAAGCATTTAAGCCAATTATTAAGACAACATTTGCTGAACAAAATTAAGTGAAAGAAGAGCAGGGTAGTTCAGTGATTGCCACTGATAGGATGCACATCTCAGGATCAAGGGTTCATGGTTTGAATCTAGGTCGTGTGGCTGCCTGTTTCCTTGAGTATGCAATTAACCTTGAATTGTACCACTCCACCCAAGTGTATTAATGGGTACCTGTGAGGGTTTTTTCGGGTCATGCATATGACTTCTTAGCACCATATGTCTGACAGCTGCTCCTATGGAATTAACAAATATATTCAATGATCCGGAGGTAAACATGTCATGTTGGCTGATCGAGCACTTGCTTGAAGGTAGACTACAAATAAGTATTACCTATAGATACAAGTAAAGCTGTAAAGACAAGTAGTATGTCAGAACTTAAAAGTAGATATTTCTACAAGTTAGAGATAGAAAATATATTTCTGTATGAAAAAAATAACAGACACACTAATTTTAAACTGATCAATTAATACACAAAAAACTTTATTTCATTTTCTTCTTAATAGGCTTTTATCAGTAAGTTTGTTGTCTAAATGATTCATTTAGAGTTGGCCCTAAAATTCCTGTTTTGGACAACTGCTACCTGGTGAAACAACTAATTTCGAGTTCCAATATTTTTAATTGTTTGTGACTGAAAAACTGTGTTTCAACAGTAAAAGCAAAAAATAATGGTAAATTATCTAGTTTTGAGACTGTTTAGGACTGAAAACATATGGGGGCCCGCCGTGGCCGAGCGGTTACAGTCGCAGACTACAAATCTCTCAGCCCCTCACCGCTGTGGATTCGAATCCTGGTAGGGACTTCGGATTTTTCATGTGAGGAAGCCTTCCAGCTGGCTTGCGGTAGGTCGGTGGTTCTACCCGGGTACCCCTGTGTACTCGGGGTCTTCCTCCACCTGTAATTAGCTGGACGTCGCTATATGATTGAAATACTATCGCAGCGACGGTAAACCCCAATACAACAACAACAACTGAAAACATGAGTGTGGCACCACCTAGAACACATATATTTTGACAAAAACAGAAGTGTTCTCTGGAACACATGTGTCATCTGCTGAAGCATGACGGACGGACGGACAAAGAGATGGACAGACAGACAGAAGACGGAAAAATGATCCCTATGTGTCACTTCTGCTTACAGCAAGCAACACAATAAACAGTATATTGGGTATCAGGAAAAATTTCCTTCCAACCAAATATCATTAATGACATCAACTTTGGGAAGTAAAAGGAACTAAGTGAATTTAAAAAACTTAGCAAATGCAATCTTCAAATGTCACTTTTAAATTATTTTGCTCTGTGCACATCATGTCACCATAAGTCACAACAGTATAAGATTCATCACACAACAATTAATAATACCTCAATCAGTTTGAAGTACAACTTATTGGTGAGGATAATTGATTTTGTTGTTGTTTTTTTTCACCGTAAATGTCTACCTAAAAATACATTGACCTATCTGCAGATTATGGCGTAAGATAAGACTTAATGAATATTTGAATGATTTTCATTGGTAAAAAAAATGCCTATAGATCTTCTTTGGAGAAAAAGTTACACATAATTCTTTGTTAAGATAACTAGCTGAAATATATGCTTCCTATATATTCACTAAATTATCCTGACTGAATTACAGTTTATTTGATAAATACATTGTTGTTTTATCAATACACTTCTCTTAGATAAACATTGAGACCTGTTTCGGACCAAATGTTATTCTGCACAATCAAAAACTAGAACTGTCGCCTAAGGGCTTACTAATACCCCCCCGCAAGTGTTTTTGTCAAACATGGCTTTGGAGCATGAAATCAGAATTCTTGTATGCAACACTCCATCTTAATATACAGAGGACATATGTGCCAACTACCTAGAAATCTAGTGATCCTTTGTAACACATACCTATGGATATACCTATGTCTATGGATAAATATCATTAAGATTCACTGAAATCTATCAATGGAAGAAAATTGTAAAACAAATACCATCAAAGGGACATATCTTTAAAACAGGGGGGGGGGGGGGGGGGGGGGTAACCCAATGTTATATAGAAAAAGCGCTACTACAATGTCTAAGGTTGAATGACAGCAAGTTTCATTGAAATCCCTCCAGTAGTTTAGGAGGAGTAGTCTGCAGAAAATTGTAAAGCAAAAATCATCAAAGGGGCATAACTATAAAAAAGGGAGGTAATCCAATGGGAGGAGTAGTCTGCAGAAAATTGTAAAGCAAAAATCATCAAAGGGGCATAACTATAATAAAGGGAGGTAATCCAATGTTATATAACTAAAGGAAAGCAAGTTTATCAAAATCCTTCCAGTAGTTTAGGAATTTAATGCAAAAATCATCAAAGGGGCATAACTTGGAAAATAGGGGAGGTAACCAAATGATATATAGATAACGCGCTTATACAATGTCTAAGGATCACTGCCAGCAAGTTTCATCAAAATCCTTCCAGTAGTTTAGAAGGAGTAGTCCGCAGAAGTTTGTAATGCAAAAATCATCAAAGGGGCATAACTTGGTAAATAGGGGAGGTAACTCAATGCTATATAGATGTCTAAGGATCATTGCCAGTAAGTTTCATCAAAATCCTTCCAGTAGTTTAGAAGGAGTAGTCCGCAGAAATTTGTAATGCAAAAATCATCAAAGGGGCATAACTTGGTAAATAGGGGAGGTAACTCAATGATATATAGATAACGCGCTGATACAATGTCTAAGGATCATTGACAGCAAGTATCATTAAAATCCTTCCAGTAGTTTAGGCGGAGTAGTCCGCAGAAGTTTGTAATGCAAAAATCATCAAAGGGGCATAACTTGGTAAATAGGGGAGGTAACTCAATGCTATATAGATAACGCGCTAATACAATGTCTAAGGATCATTGCCAGCAAGTTTCATCAAAATCCTTCCAGAAGTTTAGGAGGAGTAGTCCGCAGAATTTTGTGTCTACAGACGGACGGACAGACGGACGGACGGACGGACAACCTGATTCCAGTATACCCCCCCCTAACTTCGTTGCGGGGGGGTATAAATATATATCAGTCCTATTCACTGAATGACAATTATAGTCCATATTGTTTTTTTCTGCTGATTGCAGTGGAATGGATGCTTTATCTATGCTTAATTTGATTCCAAGTATGAAACTTTTCACAGATAATAATTTGTACATGTATATCATATAACCGTACTACATTATGCATTACTTTAATACCCATAATTGCTGCATATCTTGTTTTAAAAAAACATTTCTTGTTATTAAAAGTATTTACTTTTTGATATCTCTAGCCATTTGTGAGTTTAGGCCTGAAAAAGTGAGTGTCATACCGAAAGTATGTAACTTTACAAGAATGGTATGATAAATGAATCTTAAAAAGTGTTTGGATTCCATAATAGCAAGTCGTAAAATATTAGTTAAATAAGTTTAATAAATGTTAACTGTATTTATTTCAAGTGCTTAGTGACATCACAGTACTATGACAAAAATTTTAGTGTTGCATATCATTTGATTCAAAATGTGCATGTTTTTCAGTGCAACACTGTATGTAACTCAAGTTACGACAGTGTTGCACAAATGAAATCAACCAAATAATTATACTACTTTTGGACCATTTTTCATTTTTACTACTTAAATACAAATATTTTTTCAAAAAATTATTTCCACAGATAGAGCATTGTAATATAATGTGAAAAATGTAAAAACATCATTTTGTGAAAAAATTGGAGTTACGACAGTTTTGCGTTGAGCCCTCGATATAAAATCAAGTGACCCATGGGGCGGGGTCAATTTTAAACAGACTTGGTTGACGTCCACAAGTAATCATCTTAACTCCAGGCTTTGAGAATTGTGACAAGTTTTTCCTAAATAAGTCTATGTAAAATCAAGTGACCCCTGAGGAGGGGCCAATATTGACCCCAAGGCCATGATTTAAACAAACTTGGTAGAAGTCTACTAGGCTTTTTTTTTTCCTTAATAAGTCTATGTAAAATCAAGAAACCCCTGGGGTGGGGCCAATTTTGACCCTGGGGCAATGATTTGAACAAACTTGGTTTAGATCTACTAGGCAATGTTACACACCAAGTATCTCAACTCCAGGCCTTGTGGTTTCTGACAAGAAGATTTTTCTAGTTTTTCCTATAGAAGTCTATGTAAAATCATGTGACCCCTGGGGGAGGCCAATTTTGACCCCTGGGTCATGATTTGAACAAACTTGGTAAAGGTCCATAAGACAATGCCACACACTCAATATCTAAGCTCTAGGCCTTGGGGTTGGAGGAGAACATTTTTTCAAGATTTCACTTTAAAAATCTATTTTTAGCTCCTGTTACCCAGATATGCAACGGACTGGAACCATTTGAACAACTTTGGTTGAGCTTCATGCAAAGAACATCCAAGGCAATTTTCATCAAATTTGGCCAAGTGGTTTAGGAGATGTTATCTAAAGAAAATTGTTGACGCCGGATGCACGCACACACGGACGACGGACAAAAGGCGATAACAATAGCTCACCATGAGCACGTTGTGCTCAGGTGAGCTAAAAAGCCATGCTGAATAATTTCAAGGGTCATGTATCTGTCTGCTCTTTTCTACTCATTGCATTTATGTTGCTGAACAAGTTTACAAAGTATCAAAGCAATAATATTTATGGGTGTATTTTTATATGGAATGCTGCAGCTGAACTTGGCCTGGGTGAACTATGAAGAGATCTTCCTGCAAGTTTTCTCCCTTAGTAAATGCATTGGTGTGAGGCTGATATTTTTAGGGATGATACCATGATTATAAGGCTAATTTACATGGTTATCATACACTTTCTTTTTTTTACACTCCCTCAAGAACTCCAAATTTTCAAAGTCAAAATTCACTACCGCAGGAGAATGACATGTTTTAATAACAAGTGTCAGCTTCAAATTTAACTCATGATGCCAGCAATTATATTACATACCGATTACTAATAAAATTCACCCCATTGCCCAATAATGACCCCAAAGAAATGTGTGAAGTTTCAAGTGAATACCTTTGGTGGTTGTGGAGATTGAATTTGCATGCATAATCTTAACCAGGAACTTATAAGTTCACAAAGGGGAATAATTCAGTAACAAGAGGGCCAAGATGGCCCTAAAGACGCTCACCTGAGAAAAACTGCCTTCATTGCCTGTACAAGTTACTAAATTATAGCATAGCTGTACTGCATACATAATCTATGAGATCAATTCAATTCCATTTGCTTGTGGTCAAAATTTGAAGTCAACTTGATGAGGGATTATGGCTTTAAACACACAAATTTAAACATTAATAGGGGCATAACTCCTGAACTTATTGGCCAATATCAGCAATAATCGAACTTGGCCAAGAGATTAAAGCTATCAGCACTGCCATAGAGTTTGAAGATGATTACTTGAGAAATGAAGATGCTAGAGTGCAAACAAACTGAAATCTGGTATTTTTTAATATATTGTCACAAAGTTTGAAGATGATTGCTTATGAAGTGAAGATGGTAGAGTGCAAACAAACTAAAATCTGGCATTTTTTAAAATTAAAAGGGGCATAACTCCTGACTTAATTGGCCAATATCAGCCATAATCAACTCTGTCTGAGATATTATGATAATAAATATTGTCATAAAGTTTGAAGATGACTGCTTAAGAAATGAAGATGCTAGAGTGGAAACTAATTGTGGATGACGGACATTCATCGATCGTAATAGCTCATCCTGAGCATATATTCTCAGGTTAGCTAAGAATCCATGCTAGAGTTATGGGTCTTGGTAAGTGGGGTATAATTATGACCCTGAAGACGTGTGAAGCTTCAAGTGAATTCCTTTGGTGGTTGTGGTGATTGAATTTGCACGTTTGCACGCATAATCTTAACCAAGAATTTCTAAGATCACAAAGGGGAATAATTCAGTAAAAATCGATGCTAGAGTTATGGGTCTTGGTAAGTAGTGTATAATTATGACTCTGAAGGCATGTGTGAAGTTTCAAGAGAGTACCTTTGGTGGTTGTTGAGATTGAATTTACATGCATAATCTTAACTAGGAATTTCTAAGTTCACAAAGTGGAATAATTCAGTAACAAGAGGGCCAAGATGTTTAGTTTTTTTTTGTTCAGTATCACCCAAAGAGCATTCCTATTGAGTTTCATCAAAATCTGCTCAACTGTGAGTTTAGGAGGAGATGTCATTTTAAGATTATTCTTGTTTTTAATTCTGACTGGCATCTTGGTTGATGAACCGGAATGATTTTAGTTGTTTTCTTTTGTGCAGTATCACCCAATGATTATTCCTATTGATATCCATCTGCTCAGTGATTTAGGAGGAGATGTTGTTTAAAGATTTTTCTATTTTCAGCCTAGGTGTTCATCTTGTCAGACCAGAATGATTTTTTGCTGGTTTTGCTCAGTACCACCTAAGGATCATTCTTGTAAAGTATTATCAAATTCTGCTCAGCAGTTTAGGAGGAGATATCATTTAAAGCAAAAGTTGACAACACATGACAGACGGACAAATGCTCAGGTGAGCTAAAAATAGCTAACCATCTGCAAGACTTTTTAAAGGATCAACACCATCAACATCAAAGGTGCAAAACAGAATTTAACTAGAACTGCCACTGTCATGGTGCAAATACCCCCCACATGCTGCTTTGTCACAGGGATTTAAATACAAGTAACATGTAGGTCAGAGACATGGTCACTGCACTTTCCCTCAATGAAATCTATCTACATCTTGATACCTTTTATACTTTTTGAGTTATAGCCCAAACAAAAATTAAGTATGACAAGAGCCATGTTGACATGACCATCCCCCGCCGAACGCTTGCTCTTTAGAAGAAGTGTTGGAGAGTAGAATATTTCATTTTTAAAAGAAAATGTTTGGTAATGAAGACTGATGTTTAAATTGATTATAGATATGAAACCCATGTGAAGACCTACTAATTCCTCTATTTTGAGGTCTACAGGTAAGTGTGATAAAAATTAAGCCTGAATAATAACAAAGGGCAAAAGCTCAAAAATTATGAAAGGTAGAGTTATCATTCTTGTGCACTGCACTCCTCCCCAATAAGATCTATCCATCTATGAAGTTCCAAGATGATATCTCAAATACTTTTTGACTTATGCTCCGGACAAAAATTAAGTCTGAAAAATAACAAAGGGCAATAACTCAAAAATCATGAAAGATAGAGTTATCCTTCTTGTGTACTGCACTCCTCCTCAATGAGATCTATCCACCTATGAAGTATCAAGTTGATACCTCAAATACTTTTCGAGTTATGCTCTGGACAAAAATTAAGTCTAAAAAAATAACAAAGGGCAATAACTCAAAAATTACAAAAGGAAGAGTTATCATTCTTGTGCACTGCACTCCTCCTCAATAAGATCTATTCACCTATGAAGTATCAAGTTGATACCTCAAATTCTTTTAAACTTATGCTCCGGACAAAAAATAACAAAGGGCAATAACTCAAAAAGATCTGTTTACCTATGAAGTATCAAGTTGATATTTCAAATACATTTTGACATATGCTGCGGACAAGAATTAAGTCTGAAAAATAACAAAGGGCAATAACTCAAAAATTAGGAAAGGTAGAGTTATCATTCTTGTGCACTGCACTCCTCCTCAATGAGATCTTTTCACCTATGAAGTATAAAGTTGATACCTCAAATACTTTTTGACTTATGCACCGGACAAAAAATAAGTCTGAAAAATAACAAAGGGCAATAACTCAAAAATTAGGAAAGGTAGAGTTATCATTCTTGTGCACTGCACTCCTCCTCAATGAGATCTTTTCACCTATGAAGTATCAAGTTGATATCTCAAATACTTTTTGACTTATGCTCCGGACAAAAATGTCGGACGGACGGATGGACGGAGACTATTACTATATCCCCCGCCGCCTTTTGGCGGGGGATAAAAATTTCAAAGGGCAATAACTCCAATATTATGCAACAGAGAGTTATGGTTCTTGCTCACTGCAATCATTCTCAATGAGAACTATCTACATATGAAGTTTCATCTTGATACCTTTTATAATTTTTGAATTATGGTCCGGACAAAAATTAAGTATGAAAATTTACAAAGGGTCATTACTCCAATATTACGCAATAGAGAGTTATGGTTCTTGGTCACTGCACTTTCACTCAACGAGATCTATTCACATATGAAGTTTCATCTTGATACCTTTTATACTTTTTGAGTTATTGCCTGGACAAAAATTAAGTTTGAAAATTTACAAAGGGCAATAACTCCAAAATTACACGACAGAGTTATGATTCTTTTCATGCATTGTAATCTATCCACCTATGAAGTTTCAAGGTTAAAAGTCTCATAGTGCATGAGTAATGCTCTCGACAAAAAGAAAATATGGAATTTAACATAGGGCAATCCAAATAATATGATGTGCAGAGTTTTAGTTCTTGTGCGTGACACTTAACCTCGCTGAGATCTGTTCACCTGTGAAGCTTTGATACTTTTTGAGTCATGCACCAGATAAAAAGTGTGACAGACAACTCTGACAAAAACAATATGTCTCCCTCATATAAATATGGGGGGAGACATAATTCTGTGCATCGGTTTAAAGCAATTTGTTCACAGATGATCGGTATTAAAAGATAATTGTTTACGGTGGTGAAGTCCTGACAAATATGCTTGGCAAGTATAGGTCACATTACACAGGAAATCCCTATTTTCGTAAACACAACTTCAGCAAAATTGGTTGAATATAGGATTTCGTAAGAAAAAAAACTCTTCAAAAGTGTTCC
Organism: Solen grandis; assembly: GCA_021229015.1. Lineage (NCBI taxonomy): Eukaryota > Metazoa > Mollusca > Bivalvia > Adapedonta > Solenidae > Solen > Solen grandis. The sequence continues at coordinate 44,866,168 of CM037795.1, read as the reverse complement.
AGCATAGAAGAAATTTGGGAGCCCTCAGAGCTGAATTTTATATTAATCAAGGAGTTGATTGAACATGTTGCTATGCTACCTCCCAATTTTTGTGTTTAAGAGCCACCCAAGAAGAATTCACACCAAGTTTTATAAATTTCTGCCATGCAATTTCAGGCAAGATGTATAATTTGAGGCAAATTGTTGATGACAACAGACAATGGACACTGAGGGTGTTCAAACTCACCGAATCTGTCGACATTTCATCATCTTTGCATCCGATAGCCTTATACTTGTTACTGTAACTACCCACAGGGTCAGCCAGGGCAAGCTCCTCTGAGTTGATCTGCTGCTCCACATCACTGTAGCGGGTATCCATTGGCAACATGTCATTACCCTGATACTCATATTGGTTGCCTCCATTCTAAAATAAACAGCAGGCAGACATATAAGGCCCAACTCATTTAAAATAAAGCCGATTAGGACATGCTAACGATATGCACAACCTAGGCACATATTACAGTAAAGCTCACTTATAACAAAATCTGATAAAATACCGCTTAATATAAAATGAAAGTCATTCCCTGACTACTTCCTTTTTTTGGCCCAAGCCCGCATAAGATAAAATCAGATACAGTGAAAAATCGGAAACAAAAGAATTTGTAGGCCCTATATTTAAGTTTACCTGTGAAATTAACACAAAATTGACTGTCATTATCACAGTTTAGCAAGTGTTCACAAATGTCTGTCACCTCAGACGGTAAACATCATCCGACCATATATTCGTCGTTACGTAATCAATTTAAGCCAGCACAAAGGCAGTTTTGTGTGAATAATAAACGCATGTCACTCACACACATGTATTCAAATTACCCTAACCTACAATAATTTTGTGTTGACGGAATCGAAAGGTAAGTAGATTTATAGATAGTTCAAAAGCAAAACTGGGTCATTCAAGGGGCGTAACTATGACAGAACAATATGGCATTTTCTGACGATTGTGTACATAATGTTAGCATATTATATTCCGTGATTACGTAGGTGTTTGATTGATTGATTGATCATCACCATCATCATCTTCAGTGATAGCATGACTCAAAACAGAGTATTCTCGGGATTTATTGGCTGATTTACTGTTTATTTCATAATGTAGCAATATTTTGACATCCTAAAACTTCAACGTTAATATCTGGCCTTGCAAGTTTAATCATTAGATTCTGTTGTTTGTCAATAACTGTGCAGCACATCCAGAAATTTCTGCTTTTCCACCAACTATTTCATGCATATCAAAAGAGGCTGCTCTGTATAACATTGATACTGTTAGACATTATCTGGAAAAATCTGATGACATTGCAGAAAGTGTTTTCTCAGCACTTCATGTCGTTTGAACAAAGCATTTTACAAACATGAGCCTCAAAACAAAAAACAAGGGGAACATGACGGCCCTGAATTGCTCACCTGATTATAAATGAGCAACATATGTTGGATTTTTCATATTGACCTACTTTTTGACCCCACATGACCCACTTTCTAACTTGTCCAAGATTTTATGGAAACAGACATTCCAACCAAGTTTCATGAGGATATGGCCAAAAATGAGGCCTCTAGAGTGTTAACAAGGTTTTTATAAGATTTGACCTCAATTTACTTTTCCCAAATTAACTTGGCCAAGACTTTATGGAAACAAACATTCTGATCAAGTTTAATAAAGATTGGGCCAAAAATGTGGCCTCTAGACATTACATACAACAATGCCACACAATGTCAACATTATAGCACACAAAAGTTGTGGAATGCTTGTATGTTGTGTAACATGTAAATCTTGAAACAAAACATCATGCACGACAATGCGACGGGATACAAGACAAAACACTCAACATTATAGTGCGTGAATATCATGTGTCCACTGGTGCGCTATTGTAATGAAAGTCAATGCATTCAAAGGGGACAACGTAGCTTTGTTTTCTGTAATACTTTCAGGAAGCTGGCTCTTCAAGAACCTCTTTAAAATGACTCCCAAATATTTATATCTCATATTTTCAATGAATTTTCTTGCTGAATGTATAAGAGCACTGAGCATTAAAATACATTACAGCAGCACATTATACATTTAATATAACTGAAATAAACTTTAGAACAATATGTGGAACTTAGGAAAAACGGTTTTTCAGAATTTATTATTATTGATGTAACTTTTTCATATGAGGTCTTATTTAAAAAAACTAGGTACCATTAGACAGGTTTTCAAATTTCCAACATTTCTCCTACTTTATATTTAAACCTAGATGTAATGGCTTTAAAGATACAGATGTTTAAACCCCAAGAAAACGACAAGAATCAACAAAAAGATGTTCATGTCAGTTACTACTTTTCAACCAGTAACTTTGTAATCAATGATCCGATCATTAAAATATGCATGCCATTAGAACACTGCATTGCATCAAGCTATAAATAATGTTTTAAATATTTTTTTCAAAAATTAATAGTTCCTTAGAAAAAGCAATCAAATGATTGGAACCAACTGCAGAAATGCATGAAAGAATGGTTTTAATTATTGCTCATGCTCATTTTTCATGTAACTTCCCTTTATGATGTCCGATTTCAAAAAGCTAGGTACCATTAGAAAGGTCTTTAGATTTCTAACATTTCTCTTGCTTCATGTGTCCATCTTTCTGTAAAGGCTTTTGAGATATTGACAGTTAATCCTAAAGAAAATGGCAAAAATAGGCAAAAAGATATTCATGTCAATTAATACTTCTCGACCATAACTTTCTAGTTAATATTCTTCTTATTAAAATCTGCATACCATTAAAACAGCAGTTTCTAAGAAAAAAGCAATTTAATAACTGGGAAAACCTACAGAAGTGCAAAAAAGAATGGTTTAAATTAAATCTTATTTTTCATGTAACTTACTTATATTAAGTCCAATTTTAAAAAGCTAGGTATCGTTCGAAAGGTCTTTGCATTCCCCACAATTCACATGCTTTATATATGGATGTATCTTTAACCACTTTTTAGATAGACGGTTTAACCTTGAGAAAATGGCAAAAATCGGCAAAAATATGTTCATGTTGTTTTGTTTTCTCCATATAACTTTATGAATCTTAAGCCAATCTTTAAATTTTAAACACCAATACAACGGCAAGGCAATTTTCTTCAAATAATATTCATACTCTTTTTTTTTCTTCAAAAATCAATAATTAAATGAAGTTAAATAAACTTGGGGTAATAACATTTTCCTTTTTTTCTGCCATAACTCAACTGATTCAACCCCGATCTTTATCAAGAGGGCCATGATGGCCCTGAAACATTCACCTGATTAATATTGCCTTCATTGCCTTTTATAAAACAGTCATACTGAATACAAAATCCATGAAGAAGTACAGCAAAATAATTGTAACTGCAAACAAAAACTATACCTAAGGTCCAAATTTTGATGGTCATAGCTATAAAATCAGGTGACCCCCTAGGGTAGGACCAATTTATACCTAAGAGCCATGATTTGAAAACTTGGTTCAGGTCCACAAGGTCATGTTACATACCAAATATCTAAACTCATGATCTTGTTTAAAGACTCTCCTATATAAGCAGGGTTCATTCTAGAAATGAAATCAGTGGGATCAAAGGGCCCACTGTTGGCAAAAAAGTGGGGACATTGCCAAAAACACAGGGGTCAATACAAAATATATCTTAACAAACAGAAAGTGACTTATAAGGGACCCATGTCTCTTAAATGTCATTCCTCATTGCTAATGTCTTTGAAACATCCATTAACTATGAAGAAAACTAAAGCTATGGAATTTTTTTTTAATTTTTCAACTTTTAAAGTCTGTTGAACAACATCTGTTATGACAAACAGTCACTATATCATTAATCATTAAAAGTCTTCTGTGCTTCTTCTCATTCTACGAGGACGAGTCAATAAATAACCAGCCTAACTTATTTCGGGTTGAGATCTACCTCTTCTTTTTCAATATAATTTCCCTCCAGGGCTATGCACTTGGACCAACAGTGTTCAAGTGCCATCAGCCGAGAAGTGAAGAAGTCTGGGTCCTTTCCATGGAACCACACCTCAACTGCCGCCACGACTTCTTCGTCAGACCGGAAATGACGTCCACGTATATCCTTTTTCAAATTTGGAAAAAGGAAAAAGTCGCTAGGAGCCAGGTCTGGTGAGTAGGCAGGGTGCGGTATTAATTCATACCCATTTCGCCCCACAGCATCCATTGCAACTTTACAAGTGTGGACTCTTGCATTGTCCACACCTTTGGAGAGTTTACCACAGCGTTTCTCGCGGATGGCGTTCCTCACCTGGTCTAGCAAGTTTGCATAGTCTGCTCAGGTTATTGTACTTCTCTTGGGTAAAATGCCCAACAAAATAATGCCATTTGTGTCCCAAAATACTGTGGCCATCACTTTGCCAGCAGATGGTTGAGTCTTGAACTTCTTTGGCCTTGGGGATCCCGGCCCTACGCACTGACAACTCTGGACTTTATTTTCTGGTTCATAATAATGCACCCAAGTCTCATCCACAGTAACTAGACGCAAAAGGAATTCATCTTTTGACCTCAAACGTTTCAACAACGCACTGCATACTGATGCTCTCGTTGTCATTTGTTCATTGCTAAGGGATTTTGGGACCCAATGGGCTGTAAGCTTGTGCATCCCTAAACGATCATGCAAGATTGTTGAAACGGTACCATGTGAAATGCCTAATGCCTGTGCTATTTCTTGAACCTGACTTCGCCTATCTGAGTATACCAGATCTCTGACTTTATTACACATTTCTTCATCGGTGGCATCAACTGGGCATCCAGACCTGGCTTCATCTTCTAAAGACGTTCTACGGTGTTTAAACTCCCGAACCCAGAATTTAACCCTTTCCGTCATATAGACTCATTTTGAAGCGCTCAATAGGTACCACATAAAGCCTGATCTGCAGAAAACCACAGTTAAACCTTACCAAATTTAATTACAAAATCCTCATTTCCAGACCACTGAGGAGCAGCGAACAGCATAAAACCTGATCAGCCTGTGAGTTACTCGCAGACTGATCTGGTTTTATGTTGTTCGCATAGGTCTTTTCATGGTTTCCTCTATGAGGGAAAGGGTTTACTTGAGAATAAGATGGTGCAGAAGACCCATACACATCAACTAACTCAGCATGTATGTCCTTACCAGTTTTACCTTTTAAATGCAAGTACCGAATTGGTGAGTTCAAGTGTACACCTGTAATACTTGTAATACTCGTGTGTGTACATGTATATTTGTTGTGAACCTGTAATGCTATATTCGTATATGTACATTTGTGTCTTAATTGTCGTTTATAAATGTAACTTTGACACATTGATTGCCACAGACATTATTTATGATTTATTATAATCTCATTGTTTTAAATATGAACTGTAATTGATTTATTTACTCAGCTCAATATTGTGACATC